>CM076579.1:1213103530-1213253629 GCA_034641835.2 Pinus albicaulis
TGGTTGCAACTGAATTTTTCCATCCATAATATGAATTCCTAAGAAATCAATACTATTCTCGAACAATACCATCTTTTTCTCTGAGAGAACAATTCCATGTTGGCGTACCTCATTAAGAAAGATATTGAGGTGAGCAAGATGGTCTTCCAAACTGTCACTGAATATCAAAATATCATCAATATAAACACATATGAAGTCATATTTTCCAAAAATATAATCCATCCTTCTTTGGAAGAATGCAGGGGCATTCTTTAATCCAAAAGGAACAACTTTCCATTGGAAAAATCCAGTAGGGCATGTAAAAGTTGTTTTATGCCTATCTTCTTCTCTAATCTGGATTTGGTAATATCCTGACTTCATATCAAACTTGCTAAAAATCCTGCTGTTCTGGATTTTTAGCATAATTGTTTCTTGCCTAGGCAGAGGGTAATTAAAGCTTTTAGTTATAGCATTCAATGGCTTATAATTAATTACCATACGTGCCTTTCCTCTAATGATCTCTGAGTGGTTCTTGACTAAGAAAGCTGAACAGGAATAATGAGATTCACTAGGCTCTATTAACTATAACTGCAGAAGTTCATCAATCTGTCTTCTAATTTCTCTTTCATCTTGGGGAGTACAAGGAATCAACTTACCTTTTACTCCATTGTCATGTAGAGTTATAATCTCTTGCTGTGGGCTCTCTACTGACCAAAATATTTGTGGATTCTCATAACAATTCTTGCACAGTTCTTCATATATTTGAACTTGTTCTGGCGACCAGTTTTCTGTGTTAATATTAGCTTTCTGCTTACTCTTCTGAGATCTTTCTTCATATATTTGTAAGACTTCAATCCAATCATTGGAGTCTTTTACTGGTCTTTTTGTTCCTACTTTCTTCTGACTTATATTCTTCTGAGGTTTTGAATTAGCTAATGTGAGTCTTGGGACTGAAATAGCTTTCTTCTTCACATTCAGAATCAATTTATCTTCACTTATTGTAACTGGAAAGACTGAAGATAAAAATGGCATACCTAAAGATAAACTGCATGATGTATCATGATATTGGACTGCAGAAATCTTTATAATCTCCCCCCCAACTTTTAAAGAAACATTATCAACATAGTGGGTTAGAGATACCGATCCTCCGACTGTTTCAGATATCAATATATGATTTAAAGGTTTCCAAATACCTTTAAACAGAGAGGGTCTTACCAAATTATTGGATCCTCCAGTATCAATGAAAGCATGAACTGCTATCCACTCATTTCTGACTTGAACTTCTACTGGAATATACAGCAGATTATTTGTTTTGACAATCTTCTTTAAGAAAGAAGTTTCTTCTGGAGTTTGCATAGGTAACACTGATGATGGAGCTACTTGCTTTGGATATGGACATAAAACATTAAATTTAGAAGTATTTACAGACTGACTTGAACTTGCATCCTTGGAAGCAATATTTACAGGGGTTTGACTTGAAATTTCTGAGATTTCAGAACAACTATCTTCTTGATCTATTTCATCATATTCTTCATCTATTTCAGAAGTTAGTTCTTCACTGCAATAGAGATAGTCATCAGAATTACAACGATTCATTTTATGAGATGATGGAATTTCATCTTCAGATTCTGACGAGATATCTGTTAAAACATAAACTTCTGAGATATCATCCTGTGATTCAACCATTGACCAAGAATCCTGAAATTCTTCAATATCTACACATGCTTTAAGCTTGTTAGAGGAGCTTTTTGGACATTTACGAGCAAAGTGACCGTCTTGTTTACAGATAAAACAACAATTGTTTTTGGGCTTCTGTTTATTTCTTATTTTCAAGTATCTGTATTTTGTGAAAGGTCTCTTGGGATTTGCTACTCTTTTTGGCCTGTATTTTCCATATCTTTTAGATCTACGCTTTTTGAATGGTGTCCATGGTAAGGCAGATCTACAGACATCTAGTCCAGGCGAAAATTCAGAGGCTTTCTTCTGCCAGCATAGATATTTAATCTTCTCAGAACATCTGAATAATAAATCTATCCAATAGATATGATCAACTGTTTTGCTTTGATTCTCTAAATCTTTCAAGATCATATCACCTAGGTTTCCAGGCAACTTGGACAAAAATGAAATTTTCTGAACTGAATCATTGGCTAGGTTAGCTTTAAAAACTTTTCCCATGTATTCATCACCAAATTCTTGAAAATACTTGGCATCTTTTAATTCCATTCTGGCTAGATCAGTTATTAACTGTTTTTTCTCATCTGTTGGCTCAGGAACAAATTGAGTTTTGAGTAACAATTCTAGAGTGGTTAGACCAGCATTACAAACATTCATTCTTTCTTCTACTGATGCTGACATCCACCAATCATAAACTATTCCTGCCATTCTTTTTTCTGCCAGATAAAATATTGATTGATTATCTAATTTGGAGATGATTTGCATTTGATATAACGCACCTATCCATACTCTTATTGATTCAGCTGGGTTCTTTGATTTTTCGATATCAAGAACATAACCAGTAGAACTGGTTGCAAAAAGGTCTTCTTCAATTCTGGGATATTTATTTTGTTCCCTGAATGTATGGGATTTTTGCAGAGAAGGCAAAATAAAAGATGGAAACTTTTTAGCTGCATCTTCTAATGTTGCTAACTCACTTTTTGGTTTCTGAATTAAAGGAGATGATTCATAAGTTTTTTCAAAAACCTTTTCTTTTCCCTTTGAAATATTTTTCTCTGATGTTTCAGCTTGAACATTTGATTCTACACCAGATTCTTCTTCAGGTTCTTCAAATTCCCAGTGACTTGGCGGTTCCATAGTCATAGAGAAATGTGGTGTTCTAAGTTCTCTTTTTCTTCTTTCTTTTTCTTTCTTTCTCCTAGCTTTTTCTTCTTTTCTCTGCCTGTCTGCTTCTTGTTCTTCTTTTAATAATCTGAGGTTGGCTAGGATTTGTTCTGACTGAGAACCTAAGTCATCTAAGACATCTTCAGCATGTGAACACCAGGTGGTTAAATAATTTCCTATTTAGTAAACTTCATCCAAATCTTTTGAATTATTTACACTATGTTCAATTAAGGGAGCACAATCAGCTCTTGTTGTAGGATATTTGGACATAGAGGATGTTGTACAGAATTTTGTCTTGGGTGGCCATTTTCCTCCTTTTACAAATCTATGATTTGCATAAGTCCATTCTTCTTGAGGCTGAGCTGACACATAAGACACACGATGCATTTTTTGTACAGGTAAAAATGGTTTCTTCTCAGGTATATACAACTCATTAGAATTCTTCTGAGTTTCTTCAGGAAAGACTTCTGTAATAGGCTGTCGACTAGAAGATGACTCTTCTTGATATTGGACTGGATAAACATGACGTTTTGGCTTTATTATAGGTCTCTCTATTTGTGGCCTGGGTGGAATTAACTTGACTCCTCCATCAGAGATTGCTATTCTTTTAAACTTTGACTCAGGCTTTTTTAAGTCTTCGAGAGATTTATATTGGAAGTACCAGTCACTTGGAATATCTTCAGGACTATAGACAACACCTTCGACTTGAGCATTAGTCATTCCTACTGTAACACAGTCTTTAAGAACTGGCTGTTTCAACTTTGGGTGTACAGTATTTGTCAACTGAAAAGAAGTTTGGATTATAACAAAGAGATACTCACTATCATTGATCAGACTTAATCCTTGCACACCAGTCATTAATTTCCAACATTATTGGAGATGTGGGTCTGACAGACTAATAGCATAATCAGGAAAAATGGTTCCATATTGGCATCCAGTAGATAGATTACCAACAATAGTTCCAATTCTCGCATGATCATAAACTTGGTGGCGAGTATCGAAAACTTCAGCAATATAGGGAGAATTTATACCATGTCTAAATAATGGAGCTAAACCTATTCGGATTCCTCCAAAATGCAAATAACTATACTTCTTCTCTTCAACATACTTTTTGAACTTCCTTATTTCATCCTTCGAAAAAAGGTTCAGAGATACGATTTGTACAGAAGGACCAGATATTCTTATGGTTACTTCTACTTCTTTGAGAATAGACTTTTTCTTAAACACATGAGTAATAGGGAGCTTATAGATATCGCTAGCAGAGAGAGAGGGTGGATTCCATTCTTCAGGATTTTCAACTTGCTCATGTTCTATTTCTTCAGATCTAGATGTTACTTCATTAACTATTTTTTGGTCAATTTGAGAGAAAGTGCGAAGTAAATTTGCCATTACAGAATCAGAAACAGGGCTCCGATACCAAATAGATCGAGGACTCAGTAACTTACTTGAAGCTCGGCCTTAAATCCGCTAGCTCAACACAACTGAGATACGCGACGCCACTCCTCAGGTCTTATTCGCCTTACAATCTCCACTCGGTGTCTTCTTGCTAAAACTGTCCTCAGACAGGCGGCCTAGAAGGCTTCGATATTACTTCAGTAAAATGTTACACACCTTGTTATGCCACAGAGTTGAGCCAAAATAGCTTCTGAACTCCTTTTAGTCTATTACAACACACTATGAAACACTCAAATCCTTCAGTCCATTATCCTCGAGCACCACCTCCATCCTGTCCTTCCAGGATATGTAATTTGAGCTCCCATCAAGGGAATACTCTAATCTCAACCCATTGAAAGACATTTCAATGTATACTCGATTTCTGCACCAAGAATCTTCTGTAGAAAATTCGAATTGTCCACCAGCACAAACTCACTTCACAATTGCAATCTTCAATCAACAATGCTTTGATACCATGTAGAAATTATATGCACTAAGAATGCATATTTCCAAGATACACCTGATCTCACACTACTTAAATTTATGCAAGATACTAAATCTATTCCACTTGTTAATCTTTTGCGGAAAAATTTAATTACACACACATGTGAAACATAAAAAAAAATAATCAATCACACATAACACCGTTTTTAACCGGGAAAGCCTGAAGCTAAAAACCCCGACTATATATTATGTAACATGGAGATCATATGACAATCTCATACAAAGTATACAAAGCTTATCACAAGCTCTCAGTACAGTACAATCGTCATACACTAATCAGGACAAATCTTGCAAATCCATGCACCAATCTTTGCCTCCTATTAGCCTGCCTCCACTGCGCAATCCCTGCTAAAGAATAGCTCTGAATGAATTCGAATTACTCTTGGATTGACTGCGCAATCCTCATTGGCACCTCCATTGTGTGTGTGATGCAATCAATGCATCACTATAGTCACAACAGATAGTCTATCTTGCCCTTTCACCTATCTCTCCACTGGTCTCCACTGAAACTGCCATGCACTGTAGTTAACTGCTGTATTGTTCAGTTGGTTAATGAGTTATTATTTGTGAATTAATTAACTAATTAATTCACTCCACTCTCACTAGTGTATCATTCAGTTAGACTAGATACAACTAGCTCAATTGAGTCTAACTGAGTTAAACTGAATACAACTCCATAACTACTTCTTCCAACTGTGTCATAACTCTGCCACTTGAGTTCTAACTGAGTCCTCCATGCATTAGCTCCATTAAACCCTTGGGAATTGCGTAATTCCCTCAGTCCACTGATGTGCCACATCTGTGCACTGAACTAAAGTGCTCCAAGAGAATAAGTTGTTGTTTAGTGTCTGATTATTATTAAGAGCTAATAATAATCGACATGCATCTATTTTTAGATCAGCAATCTATAAATAGACTTCGCCCAATATTCTAAAAATAGAATTTCATCTATTTTTCCAACTTGATCAACCATCCACAAATAGCATCCTGCAACTTCTGAAATATGATCATCATGTCTAAAAATAGACTTGCGCGAAAAATAACCTGCGGGCCCACTTAGTGAAGGCGACTCTTTTCACTAAGCTCATCATCTTATTGAATCTCAACACGAGTTGTGACCTGGATCGTAGCAACATTCCCACACACCAACAATCATGTCCAATTTATTGTCTAGAAAAATACCATTGCAAAATTTTTGATTAGGTAAAGTTAACTAATCTGGACATATGCAGGAACACAATAAGATACAAAATACAAATAAACACAGAGATGCAGTAGAAACAAGACTTTAGTTAATTAATATCACATAACTAAAATATGCTTATAGACATAATGGAAATAAACTATATAGGGCATTGGTAGCTTATCTCTGAGAAGAGATGTGGCGGCTATAGGCCTCTAAATTGTGTTACAACGAAGCTCAAAGGCCTATTTATTATTGAGAAACAATGGAAAACCATAAACAACCAAAAACCTAACCCTAGGAGGTGAAACACCAAACTATGGGCCCCGTTGGGGTAAATTGGTACATCAATTTCCTGGGGTCATAACTTTACAGATGATCTCTGTTTGATGCACACGATTCCTCATTAGAAAGGTCTATTTGAGGAATACAATTGCTAACAATGAATATTAAGTTGAAAACTCACTTTCATTAAATTTTATTTTCTAAAAAATTGTTTTTTAGCGCCTCAAAATGGCTCTGTAAGTTCAGGACCCGAAAAATTTCCAAAAATAGTAAATTGTGCTACAGTTAAGGAAACTGAAAAATTGAAAGAAACTGTGGTGGGGGTCCAAGTGGAATAGGTGGTGGCCACCAATATCCACCTAGATCATTACTCCCCCCTTAGGAAGCAATTGTCCCATTGCATTGAGTTCCTCCATGATATGCGGAAACTCCTGTTGAATTTGTTCCCTAGTGAGCCATTTTCCCTGGTGAAGGAGTTGGCTTGCTTTGAAAAATTGATACTGTTGGATCCGTTTTTGTCGAGTGTTATTGATATGTGTCCATGATCTAATCATTTGTGGCTTGTTCCATACATTCTGGGTTTAAGTTTGCTGGTGTGAGTTGTTCTGCAATGTCAGATGTGTCCAACAATGGTGGAAAGTAGGGCCAAAGGTGGTCCACATTGAACTCTAGGTGCAGACCAAGGAATAGTGGAATATTGAGATCGAAGGCATTGTCCCATACTGACTTGGTGATGGTGTATGATCCATATCTGAATGGGTGAAGCTTGCGATGGTGTCCAATGAGACGCTCCTTCTGCAAATGTAGCCATACTTTGTCACCCACCTGGAAGTTGTGTGGCTCTCGATGTTGATCATGTCGCTACTTGTACTTAGCATTGGCTCTATCCAATATTTCATGAACCTGTTGGCAGATGTGCTGAATGCGCTCAATGAAGTTGAGCGCCTTGTCAGCTTCAGACTGGACATGAGCCGAATCGGCCTGAGTAGCCACAAATGGCATGACTACATCAATGGGACATAATCGCAGGAATCCCAAGCCCACTTGAAAGGGGTTGTTGCTAGTTGAGCTGTGGAGAGCCCGATTATAGCCGTGTTGTACATATGGGAGGCTCTAATCGCATGTGAATGGATGATTTGAGTTGTACATGCGCAAAATGTGTGCGGTTATCCTGTTGATGACCTATGTCTAGCCATTAGTTTTGAGATGGAAAGCTGTGGACTTGGTAAGCTTGGTGTCCAACATTGACCAGAGCCTGGACCAAAATGTACTGAGGAAACTACTATCCCAATTTGAGATGATAGACTGTGGAATCCCAAAGTGTACCCACACTCATTCAAACAATATTTTAACAATCTCTTCTATTGTGATATTCTTCTTGCAAGCCAACATAATGGCCATCTTCGATAATTTGTTGACGACCACGAAAACACATTCAATTTCATGCTTAGTAGAAGGAATGCCTAACATGTAATCCATGGAGATGGGTTCTCAAGGTGGACTAGGGGTAGGAAACAGAGTATAGAGGCCTTGCTTCTTGATGGTCGGGTTGGTAATGGCGTAGGCAGTGTAGGATCTGACGAACTTTCCGACATCCTGTTGAAGGTTTGGTGAATCGAAATAATTATGCAATACTAATAATATTTTCTCGACCCAAAATTCCCAATGACCCGACTGTAGTGCACTTCCCATATCATCTTGGCATGCTCACTTGAAGGAACACAAAGGTGTCTCAGGTGACATAGTAGTGCATCATGGAGGTGTAATTTTGGAACTTGCTTACCATCCAAGAGCGTCTTGTATGTGTGGCCGAATTCTGGATCACTCTTGTAGAGAAGTTTCCAATCATAAGTATCATGCCCACAAGAGTTGAGCATGATCGTTAGCGCCACGATCAGTGGTTGACTGAGTTAGTCTGCAACATTATTGGTGCTGCCCTTCTTGTACTTGATGTTCAAATGAAACTATTGGAGATATGTGGACCACTTCTGATGGTGATCGTTATGAAACTTCCCTTGTGTCTGTATGAACTACAAGGGTCAGTGGTTTGTGTGGATGATCGTTTCCTTCCCCAAAATTTAATGTTTCCATTATCGACAAGCCTTCACAATGTAATACATCTCTTTGTTATAAGTGGGATACTTCTGGACTGTGTCAGAAAATGTCTTACTGTGATATGCCACTCGATGCCCCTGTTGAGTAAGAACTGCGCCAATAGCATAGCTAGAGGCATCTGTCTCAATCTAAAATGGTTGTTGCAAGTCTGGTAATGTGGGACTTGGGGAAAAGCAGAGGTGATGTTTCAACTCTATGAACACCTTCTGTTAAGATTCAGACCAAAAGAATTTTTATTTCACTCCTCCCTTAGTGACTTGACTCAAGGGCCAAGTGATATGAGAGAATCCCAACATGAACTTGTGGTAGAAATTGGCAAGACCCAGAAAGCTTCGAAGCTCTGTTAGAGTGGTAGGGGCTGGCCAATCCTGAATGACTTGGATCTTAGCTGGATCCACATGCACCCTCCACTCATTAATAATGTATCCCAGACACTGAACCTAGGTCATGCAAAAAGTTCACTTCTCCAAATTGGCACACAAATTGTGTTGTTAGAGTGTTTGGAGGATCTGTTGGATGTGGTGAAGTGCTCTTCCCAAGTCTAGCTAAAGATCAGGTTTCCATCCAAGTACACTACTACAAATGAGTTGGTGAATGGCTGAAATATGTCATCCATCAACCTCATGAACGTTGTGGGATAATTCATCAACCCGAAAGGCATGACCAAGCATTCAAAAAGGCCCTAATTGGTTTTAAAGGCAGTCTTCCACACATCAGAGGGTTCGATTGGTACCTCGTGATACCCGAAATTAAATTCGATCTTGCTGAAATATTTTTCTCCCTTACACTAGTACAAAATGGCTAATTAGTTACTAAAAAAATGACTAAAATTTGCATATAAATGACTATTTTTTGGTCGGTGACCAATAGTAGCTAATTTACAGTATCTTATAACACCACCAACTTTTAGTTGTTTTTAGCTTAGTTATTAATTGGTTGTCTCAATTTTGTTGTCTAGTAGTATATTTGGTCATTAATTTAGTCATTTATTAGGTCATTGTAGCCATTGATTTGGTCATTGATTTAGTCATTTATTTGGTCATCGATTTAGTCATTAATTTGATTATTGATTTCGTCATTGATTTTATTGTCTAGTAGTATATTTGGTCATTAATTTAGTCATTGATTCGGTCATTAATTGCCACAATTAATGACCAATTATACAACAAAATTTATTAATATATGATCAGCTCATAAAACTAATTAATGACCAAAGAAATATGACCAAAATGTTAGTCGTGTTATAAGATACTGTAAATTAGCTACTAATAGTCATATATATGAAAATTTTAGTCACCATTTGAAATCAATTAATGACCAAAGAAATATGACTAAATTTTGGTCGTGTTATAAGATACTGTAGATTAGCTACTAATAGTCATATATATGCACAATTTAGTTGTCATTTGTAATCACAAATTTATCATTTGCAATAGTCATTTATATTTTTTTTGTAGTTTTATATTCATTATATAAATGACTACATTAATAGTTTATATTCATTTCATTTACTTTCATTAACAATTGTTATAAGAAACTAATTTTGTAGTATATTCATTTTATTTGTGTTCATTATTAATAAGTATAAGCTACTAATTTAGTAGTTTTAGATGGATTTTATGTGTTCATTATTAATCAACATAAATTAATTAGTATGATTTTGCAACTAAATTAAAAAAAAATGTCATACAATGTACATATTCATCTAATATGAAAACAGAAAGTTACATATGTTAATTACGATATTATGTAATATCGTAAATAATTCCAACCACATAAATTATATTATATAAAATGTCAAGTATTACAATATGAGTTTCCAACTTAATATTAGTTGGAGTACAATTTACACATGAAATAGTGTTTCATCACTTCAAACATTATCATTGTCTTGCCAAGGCATTGCAAGTGAATTCACCAATTCTGAAGACTTGATCATTAACCTCTATGGGTAGCACTAGACCAATTATCTTCTCTTTAATTTTCATTTTTTCGCTCTAGTGTTATTTTTTATCCTCTTTCTTCAATCTTTGATTCTTACCATCAATACTGAGTTTATTTTCTGACAAAAAAAAAGATACAATGCAATGTATAAGTCATGAAAGTCGATGAACACTAGAATATTAAATAAATTAGACTATAAAGGATTTATATGATATATACGTCAACATCAACAATATTGTTAATGGCATTTTTCCCCATAAAATAAAGAAACTTGAACAAGTTTTCTTCAGTTGGGAAATAGTGGCAGCTATGTGGCCTCATGACCTGTATGAACAAAGCAAATAAAATGTCACAAATAAACACAACAGAGCTAGAAATTTCTACTAAGAATGTCTCATGCCCCACTTTTGTAGTTGTATCGTTTCCTTTAGTTATCTCTAAGAAGCAGTGACACTTCAACAATAAAATTGGTCAGTAGAAATTTAATGGGCAGAGAAAAATATTGTTGACACAAGATTACAACAAGAAACTAAAAAAGAATAAGACAAGACTTTGTAAATTGTGATACTAACCAGGAATATAGCCTTCAATATAGTAATATTCAATTATCAACGTACTATTCTAGGAGAAAAATGAATCCAATTCCCATAAGCCAACAAATTATGCGTTTCGTTTGTTTTCCTTATAATTAATTGAGCTAGATTATCACATGCAATTTCCATTTAGAATCTATGAAATAATTCTATAAATAGTCAAAGAAAACTTAATGTTACTCATTCATTTTTCTCTGATGCAGAAAAAAATGAATATGCTAAACTATTTTTAAGCTGGAGAGTTTCGTAATTCATCGTGTCCAAAATCATTTCTTATTTTCATGATTGTTTTTTTTAATGATCAAGCAACGGGCCTATATTTGATCAAAAAACATATTTTTCAGAATACATTCCTTTTTTCTAATTCAAAGCTAAATTTCCTTCCAATTTATGACGTTCAAACAAATTGGAATCATTTTCCTTTAACAAGTCATTGTTGTAATATAATACTAAACGAACAGCTACGTAATGAATTTATTAGTGGTGGAATACTAATAAACCACAAATACAGGCAAGAAATAACACCACTATGTCCTAGGCATGCCAAGTCTTTATCCTCTTAGTTGGAAATATTAGTTCACGAAAATAAAAAATTTGACAAAGAGAACTTTTCTAAAACTTTCCAACAACATTGACATTTCTATTGGCATCCCCTCAAAATGTCTAGAAGTATCAAACAAGTGTAGTGCGCTTCCCTGTAAGGTTATAGTTTGGAAATGGAATATGTTGTCCCTTAGTCTAATCAAGTTTTAACTTTCCTTTGATAACTTAGATAGAATGGGAATCCAATGTGGAAAAATGAAAAAAAAAAACTTGTATTCATTCACTTACCTAGTTCCTAAACAAGCATTGAAGCATTATACAAATCCGAGCATGTTTCACATTCCACCAAGAAACATAATTTCTAGATTTTTATTGCAACCCTTGAGGCTTTCTCAAATCTGTAAACAAGTAAAATCGTAAATATTTTTCCTTAGTTCTCAAACCTTATCCTGTGTGAAGCTTGAGAAAATATGTGAATAAACATATCACATTTTATCATGTTGTGGAGTACATTTACAAGAAACCAATGATTCAAAATTTTATATTCTGTCAAGATTGAGGCATGTGTCAAATGCCCATTATGTGCATCTATGCACAATGGTGTCATTAATAATTTTAAGGTTCTTGTCTTGCTAGTATGATCTAATTATTGGTTTGTGCAAGATGTTTTTCCAGTCCCATTATTCATTGCATCATTCGGTTCCAAATATGTGTGGAAATTGGATTTGTTGTTTGTGCCAAGTAATGGATTCCCTGGATTTACAATGTGACGATAAGCAAGACAACCTATCTAATCCAATATTCCATTAATAATGGTTTTATATACTTATGAAGAATCAATTTCCTATGTATGAATTTCTTAGAAATCAACCTCTATAGACTCTTGGTTGTCTAAGCCTTACTAAAGGAATGTATATGGAAAGATTTTTTGACCAGACAAAATAATCCTCCTCTCTAAGCCTGATGTAATTCTTCTGAAGCTGTACTAGATATTCCTTACACTATTCTTCTTCCCTTTCTGATAACTTCAACTCTACCTCACTTTTCTATCCCTCGTTCCAAATAGGTTTGGGAATTGGATCTGTTGTTGTGCCATGTAATGGATTCTATGGTTCCAAATAGGTGTGGAAATTGGATTTGTTGTTTGTGCCAAGTAATGGATTCCTTGGATCTACAATGTGACGATAAGAAAGACAACCTATATAATCCAATATTCCATTGATAGTGGTTTTATATAGTTACGAAGAATCAATTTCCTGTGTATGAATTTCTTAGAAATCAACCTCTATAGACTCTTGGTTGTCTAAGCCTTACCAAAGAAATTATTGTTTTCTAAACCTAATCCACCAAATTCCTTTGGTTTAGCTAATGACTGCCACTTTACTAAAGGGATTCCCTCTTTTTCTCTCTTACCTCTTTAGAAAATTTGAAACATTTCTTCCTAATGAGGGTAATAATGGAAATAAAAGGAAATTAATGTTGGATTGTAGTGTCAAAACATTGGATTTCTCCATATAGGTAGAACACCATTGAGAATTTGAGTTTGTAGGGTGCAGAAAAAAACCTCTAGATCCCTTGGAACAATGACAGAGCCTCCAAATATTGGTTTCACTAACATCTATGATGGAGAGTGAACAATTAACAACAAACAAGAATTCACAAGGTACTCCAAAAGCCTGCAATAGATTCGTATGTCTCTAACAACCAAGGTGCATGCTCTTGCTTGTCATTTTCAATATGTTTTTCATTTTATGTTTCCATTCCTTGCTATGACATAATGGCACTATCCACAATAAATGAGCTGTTGCTTCAAAAGTAGTCAAAAATACTTTTAATTGTATCACGATCATAGAAATAATTCACCATTGTTGTATTACACTCTTGGTTACTACACTAAGCAATCCTATATCATCACATTGGATTTCTCCAGATAGGTAGAACACCATTGAGAAGTTGAGCTTGTAGGGTGCAAACAAAAACCTCTGGATCCCTTGGAACAATGACAGAGCCTCCAAAAATTGGTTTCATTGACATCTATGATGCAAAGGGAACACTTAACAACAAATAAGAATTCACAAGGTACTCCAAAAGCCTGCAATAGCTTCATATGTCTCTAAAGACCAAGGTGCATGCTCTTTCTTGTCATTTTCAATATGTTTGTCATTTTGTGTTTCCATTCCTTTCTATTACATAATGGCAATATCCACAGTAAATGGGTTGTTGCTTCAAAAGTAGTCAAAAAGACTTTTAATTGTACCATGATCATAGAAATAATTCACCATTGTTGTATTACACTCTTGGTTATTGTACTAAGAAATCCTATATCATCCCTTGAAACCTGATTGTGATTCTCCATTCTGCATCCTTTCTTCTCAAAATGGAAGACTTCAAACGTGCTATGGTGTTTTCTAAGGCTCCTAAACCCCTAAAGGAGGTTGCAGTAGGATTAGTATAGTCCATAAAGCCTCAAGAACATGCAAATTTTTTTTGCCAAGTGTATATGTTGTGGATCCAAATATTTGAGAAGAGGGAGAAAAGTTGGCATTAAACCCACATCCCATAAAGCAATGCAGCCAAAAGAAGAAGAAACTAGAATTGTTACAAGAGAAAGCAATGCTTCTACTAAAGATATCGAACAATAGGATGATTCACTGGAAACTTATTTCCATTGAGCTCTAGGGGATTATGGAATTATGGTTTGGTTATCTCAAATAACATCCACAGTCCTTCAATGTGAGTCTTAGTTTGGTGATTTTTAGCCACCTGGTCTAGTTTATGGTTTCGATTTCTCTCCTCAAACAAGTAAGTTGTCACCATTACCTTCTTCCTCTCTTCCTCATGGTGTGGAAAGTATTGGGTTAGCTTCTCATCTCAATTTTGGGGAGCTTAATTCTGTGTTTTTCAATGGGGTTTCTATCTTTCAATTCAATAATTTTTAGTTCATTAATGGTAATAGTTGGGTTTCAGGCTACTTTGTCCTGAGTCCTAGCTATTGGAAACCTCAAGTGTGATAAACTCAGAACCAGTCTAAATCTAATCAGAATTATGACTGGATATTTGTTTATTGTTACTCGTTTGGGTGTACAGAAGGTTTACCCTGGACCTTTTGTTGCTTTCTTGGATTCACCAGTTTGTTATATCCAGGAAGCACTTGTTGGGACAATCCTGATCTAATTTTTCTCTTCCTATAGTGAAAGTGACCTATGTATTGTGATAAGGTTTGACAGTTAAGACTCCTACAAAATTTCATCTTAGCTTTTTGATTTTCTTATTGCCCTGTTCAGATGGATTGCAGAGAAATCGAAGAGTCTCAACAAGCTCTACGGAGACATGAGGATGAAATATTGAGAAACCAAAGCTCAATTTTTGCCACTTTTGAGAAAATATGAGAAGTATGAAGTTACAAACATGTCACCTCCCTAATTTCAACAACAATGGGTAACCTGGTGGAGAAGAAACATTATATAAATGTGTTGGAGGCAACATGTAATATACTCAGGAATATGGTAGGAAGTTCCTCCACGGGTAAGCAATCTGGAGCCTTTAACAAGGTGAAAACAATTAATTCAAATTGTGGAAGACAAATGGATCATGATACAGTTCATCTGCTTCAAAGATAATTTAGAATTGGTCAAGCAAGATTTGGATTCGGCCAAGGAAGCAAAAAGTGAAGCCTCCAATGGACACATCTCCCATTAAGTTTGAAGGTATTTCAAAATTCTTATATTTTTAGGTTCGTTCTGTAGAATGTATACTACTAAGTTTTTTGGACTGTGATGTATCTGAAACTACCTATGTCGAACAAATTTGTGCTAGTAGTTAGCACCATTTTGGACCATGGAAAATTTTAGGGGCTAATATTCACAGGTGGGCTAATTTTCCATGATTTTTCCAAAAAAAAGATTCGCCAATTTCCATTTTTTTGTAAAGATGATTCTTCCAAATTTTACAATATAAACTTATTTTATCTTAAAAATAGCCAACATTATATAGAGACTATATATAAAATCATTATAAATTTGTATAATTTTACAAACATATCAATAAAATTTTATAGTTCACATATTAGGGACTAGTGAAATTTTCCAACATTTTAAACTTCAAGATAATTTTCCATCCTTAAAATTATCCCTGTTTTGGACTTTGTTGGCATTGTTCTGAAACAGACTATGATGTACTCTTGTTGTGAGCATTGTTGCAATCTTTGCTTAATATATAAGACTAGAGGAGAGTAGCTTCAGAATGTGGCTCAGAAATATGAGGTTATCTGATGATTATGTAAATGTTTTTAATGCAAAGCCTTAATGGAATCTCTCTATATGGATGAATGTAAAAATATAATTGTCAAATTTTTCTAATTGTTTATGCACATAATGAGAAATACCTAAGTGCTCCAAGTCACATGCCTATGCATATTTTTCATTTATGATTGAAATAGTAAATATACAATTTTTTGGTGGGGAAGAAACCAATCAAATCACAACATTTTTCCATTTGATTGAATATACAAAATCCGAGATTCAAAATATATGAATGTAAGAGAATGTAGGTTTTCACAGTGATTCATATAGAAACTTTTGGAAGAAAACTATCTAAAGACTAGTTTTTCCAATTATCCTAGCATGGAAGTCACACAAACAAGGCAACATTTTTAATCCATGCTTGATTTAGTTTTATGTAAAGAGAGAAATCCTCATCTGATGAATAGAAGATGAATATAACATAACACTAATATTTATCCTTTAATATAGTCAGATACCCATCAAACAAGTATTTCATTCTACATCGGACATCAGAAAAATGAACACAGACAGATGGGTCAAAGGGCTACAATATTTTTTGTTGCCAATCAAATCAACATCCCATGGAAACCCATCCAATGGTTCTCATTATTCTGAGAATGGTACCTAGGGTAAACCATCTACTTACAATTTTGGAAACCTAAACTGGTGGGGACATGAATAAGACCCATAATATTCACATAGGCAGCCACCCAAAGGACTTGATCCCACAACCTACTCCAAATTCACAGCACCCAACCACTCAAGCTAAACCACTAGGCTCAGATGCCTTAGATAATCAGAAAATATTTTCGGGTGTAAATTATCTAGATTTTAAATGCAGGCAATATCAATCATTTTCAGTCAAAACACAACATAAAGAACAAAATTAGAGGATGTTGAAAATGCAACAAGATGATGGAGCTTAGTGAAAAGAAGTCACCTTCACTAAGTGGGCCCGCAGGCTATTTTTGGCGCAAAGTCTATTTTTAGACATATGGATCATGGTCTATGAGTTGCAGGATGCTATTTATGGATGATTGATCATGTTGGTAAAAATAGATGGACCTCTATTTTTAGACATTGGGCGGAATCTATTTTTAGACTGTCGGGCTAAAAATAGAACAGTCGAATATTATTAACCCTTAATAATATTTAGACTATAAACATTATCTTATCCTCTGGAGCACTTCAGCTTGATGCTTGGATGTGGCACATGCAGCTGACAGAAGGAATTACGCTATTCCTAGGGTTTAATTGAGCTATTGCATGGTTGACTTCAGTTAGAACTCATGTGGCTGAATTTGGTGGAGTTGATGGAGCAGTTAATGGAGTTGTGTTCGGTTTAATTTAGTTGAACTAGTTGTATTTAGTCTAACTGAAAAATAAACTAGTGATGAGTGGTGTGAATTAATTATTAATTAATTCACTAATTATTAACTCATAAATCAACTAAAGAATACATCGCTTAATCGCAATGCATGGACGGGATCAAAGGGAGACCATTGTTAGAGGTGGGTGAAAGGGTGAGTCTACTATCAAAGCCAGACTATAGAATGGCATGAGATTTGCACACACATTGGATTGGGAGATTACAATGAGGATTGCACAAAGAAAAGCTAGGTGGATTCGTTCTTGGTCTCATCATTATTCATCTTGGATTTGCAATAAAGAGAGGCAAGCAGACAGGTGGAAGAGATTTGAACTTGTGACTTGTTCATATCTGAGCTAGTTTGTGTGTAGCATGTGAGATAGTGCCGAGAGCTGTGAGGAGCTTTGTGCTATGTATTGTTACATGTTATCTATCATTATAATATACAGATAGTTGGGGGTTTTCAGCTGTAAGCTTTCCCCATTACATACTGTGTTATATGTGTGCTTGATTATGTTTTAATGTGCGCATGCAACTACTTCTATTTCCGCAAATTGATGATCAATTGTAGAAGAGGTTATGTATTATACATGAAGCTTAAATAGTGTGTAATCAGGATAATCTCGGTGAATAATTCAGCTATTATTCAAATTTCTACAGAGGATATTGGAGGTAGTTCATAGTATGCACTCACTAAACATGATGAATAGTAAATATAGCTTAGGTGGCTTGAATGGATAATCAAGTGGAAAGTGAATTGTCACCAGAAACACACCGCCAACATATGGACTGTCAGGAGGTCCCATAATTATCGCTTGCCAATGGAACATATCATCTTCCACCTGTCCTATACAAGCATGGAAGTAAATAAATAAACTTTGACCTAATTCATTGCAATATAAAATATAACTAGAGCAAGTATAGAAATTTTCTCTTTAAAATCCAATCCTTCTATTTAATTAGAACCAAGTCAAAGCATAGGTAAACTCTTTGCCTATTAGTTAATTAAGGAATTTACTAAGACCAACTTGCATGGGTGACAAACATGCCAAATTACCATTCAAATGTGAAACTAACATTCACAAAACAATAAGCACAGTGGTTGAGAACTCAATGATGTTGAGACATCCTATTTTCAAGATATTACTCAAGGGTACCATTTTATTTACCTCAATAGCAGCTATACTACATAAATTATACAGCAAATGTGGCCCCCTCTATTTTATGAGATTAAATTTTTAAGAAGAGACACAATCAACTATATAACCATAACATTTTGGGATCAACGGTTATAATTCTATGTACCTCAGTCAAATAATTGATTGATGTTAAGGATTGGGATTGCTAGTAAGGTCAGTGGAATATTAAGCCATCTATTAACATTCCATTCTCATTGTGGCCTGCCCAGTGCATATTTGCAGTCCTATAACATCAGCCTTAATTCCTGTTGCAAGGTACCTATTTTTCCTTGATGACTTCTCTAGGAAGATGTGGAGTCACTTTTTTATAAGAAATTTCATGCTTTTGTTGAATTAAGATGTTTAAGGTAACAACATATTAGGAAGAAGGCACAAGTATAAAGGTCCTTCCATCAAACAATGGAGTGTATTTCCACTATAATCAGTTGGTTAATTTTTGTAAGAATGCATCTATACTCTAGAGACAGTTTTATGTGCACACACACCCAAGCAGCATGACGTTGCAAAGAGAAGAAACAAGACAATTTTGAAATGGCCAATAACATGTTACAGGGGAGGTCAATTCTAGATAAGTCTTGATCAAAAGCATACTGCAGTGAGCAGTGAGAATAGGAGTATCCTCTTCTTCATAGCCAGTTTCATTCAAGGATGAAGTTCAATCAAAGACATCTCCTTTAAACAAATCAACCCCCTTTTAAGCCAAATCCATACGTCATGGAAAAAATTAATCATGTGACAAAATTGAAGATCTCTTAGCTGGAGGCTAATGAATACCTTGATTTATATAAAATAACAGCTGCCAAATATTATTTTAATGGTTTTTGAAATCATATAGCTTAATTAATCCAACACTTCCTTCAAATGACATAGAAATAATCATCAACTTTATATTCTCATGTCCGGTCAATGCCTCTTGGAAGATTCCAACTTAGTAAAGATCACAAGCTTGTTCACCAATGATTTTACTATCCCTGTTTGTGTCCACCTCAGAGAAAACCTTGGTATACTTTTGAGCATCATACTGCATCATCCTTGGCCAGGACAGTTGGGTGTTTCCTCCTAGACTTGAAGTTGTTGCGCCAAATCTAGTAGATGGAGGCATAATTAATGTGCTCTGTGATTTATCTAGCTGATTCTGCTTAACCAATGCTGGAGAAGGTGTAGTCGATATTGGTACAAGAACCATAGAAAATGAAACATTGTTGACTAAATACAGAGGCTGGTATGCTAAAATCTGTTTATATTGAGAGAGGGTAGCAGAAAAAACATCTCCACTAAAAATTGAATCTGAAGAAAAACCATTTCCATTAGCAGACATGCATTTAACATCACTTCATCCTGTAGACAAGCTGGATTTTATGTTATCTTGTAGGGGTTTTGATGGTACTAATGGAATTAACCCTCCTTGAAAAGCTAAACTTGCTTGCCTGAGACCATATTTCTTGAGTGGCAAAGGAGCATTCCCCCTAATTTTTAACACTACGTGCAACAAAAACATTGCTAATAGGTCCAATGGATGTTGGTCCAACAATCCTTGAACCTGGCCACTTTTCCAAATCACTAGAAATTTGTAGTCGTTGACCTGCTATACCAACTCCAGGAATTCCCATGGAAGCTCCCTGCAAAGGGGTTGGTGTTGGAATAGTTGGAGACACAAGCTGTAAAAACTGACTAGTTCCTGGAGGCACATACTATTGAGCAGCTCCCATACTTAGTTGTATTGTGGGACCTTTTAATTTGAAGTATCTTGATCTTAATTTCCCAAAACATAAGGGAGATCTTTTAAGATTTCAATGATGGATGTCCAATAACCTCAATGATGAAAGTTTATCCATCTTGTTAGGAATCGCTTCCAAACTTGTACACTCGCCCAGATGGAGTTCTTGCAATGATGTAAGCTTTTCCAAACTGCTAGGAAGCTCAATTAGACTTTTACAAGAGCCCAAATGTTCGGAAAAATGTCCAAAAAAATTCAATATACTCTTATATGGATTCATTTGTTGAAGGAGCATCCTTCTTGACATTAGTTTTGCATTAGCCTGTAACAGGATGTCATTACCTCAGTTTTATATGCCTTTCTCTCATATTCTTTGTTGTAAATGTCTTTGAGAATTTGATTTAGTCCATCAATTCTTATGAACAATATTGACTCATTTAAAAATGATTTTATTCTTAGACAACAAGCATTTCATGTCATTGTTGACAACTCGACTACTGCTTCTGTTAAGTGGATTGAGGACCATTTCCATTGTTAAGAACATAAGAGTTTCTTGCAACTTAAATTCTTGATACACAAATATTCACGTTCTTGTTTCTTACTTACGATAAGAAGCAGATAAAAACGAACACTTGTAAGGATGAAAAGTATAAAGGGGGTTGATCCAACACAAATTTCAACCAGAATGGAACCATAAAACTTGTTATGAGAAAGAGGAAGGTTACCCAACATTTCTAACTGCCCAATCTTTCTTAGACTTATGCCAGAAAAATCATTACTTCCCGATAAACATCCACAATATTGACATAGTCAAAAAGTTGAGGAGGAATTTTTCCTGAGTCTGTTTCCATGAAGTGATAAATTTTTTAAATCTTCATTTTTCCAACCTCTTTAGGAATAAATCCTTGTAAATAATTGTTATCAAGGTGCAACCTCTGGAGATTGTTGGCAGTAGACATGGATGAAGACAACCCACCCAGAAGGAATTTATTGTTGAGTGATGTTCCAAGCAAATTCTGTGAACTCCAAAGCACATCTCCTAATCTTCCAGAGAAAATTTTCAGCCATCTTACTAATTCAGCCACTCTCGATCTCGATTATAATCCACTATCCGGATTGCTGCCAAAGGAAATTGGGGGCACGAAAAATTTGGTCTGTATATGGATAGGATCAAACTCATTTAGTGATGAAATACCAACTGAAATTGGAAAACTTTTTAATATTAATATATTATATTTTTGGGGTTGTAAGTTCAGTGGGCACATTCCCTCAGAAATTGGAGACCTTAAATCTTATACAAAAATTGACCCCTCAGATAATATCTTGAAGGATCATTACCATAAAGCATTGAAATTTTGCACAACCTTCTGTATCTAATGACTATGATTAATTGACTAATTTTTTGGATTCCAAACACAATTGCCAATTGTAGGAAATTGTAGGTACTAGATTTTTCATTCAACGCGCTAATTGGGCCACTCCATGATGATTTTGTAAATATGGAGTCAATTTAAAGTTTTATTATTGAGGCAAATATTCTAACAGGACCCCTTCCGTCCTATCTTGGTGGATGGAGAAGAGAAACTGCTATAAGGTTATCCAAAAACCAGTTTGAAGGTCATTTACCTTAGGAATTGGGCAACTGTTTTTCTCTCATAATATTGGGAATTGATGCTAACAGACTCTATGGATCAATAACACCAGAGAATTGTCATGCCAAGAGCCTAGAATCTATCTCTTTGTCACTGAATCAGTTTACAACTTGCATAGAGGACACTTTCCTAGAGTGCATGAATTTTACATATTTGTTATAGCTATCAATGAATATGGGTTGAATGAGAGAGAGTGAAATGGTTGTTTCCAGTTATGAATGGTGATCCAGGCACGCTTAGAATCTGTTTAGGATGGGAATTTTTTTTTTGGTGGATTCCTTGGCTATCTTTCAATTCATTTATTCAATTATTTAATATGCATATTCTACTGCAAATATCTCTGTCAATCATGAGTTGACTATAAATCTTCCTACTACGGACTAGAGGGTGGGAGCTTGAAAATATGGGGAAAAAAAAATCCAACATCAAAGTAAGTATTAAGGTTAAAACCTTTTTATTTTTCACTCAAGAACAATTCATTCATTTATACTCTCTTGTTAGGATTACACTTCACCATTAAGATTATCAACACACTTCATCCAAAATATTATCACTGCACTATGTTAGTTATATAGAAAAGCTAAAGAGTTTGAAGTAGAGAATCAGACCTTCAGGCAGTTCCAGTTGATCAAAAGTCATACACAAAGTCTTGGATGCCCCAATTTCTCCTTTTGTTTTTGCTTTCACATCCTCCTCAACATCCCGAAGGAACCAATTTTTCATATAATTCCAAACATTCAGTATTGACTCATTGAGGACTCTTCTGAGTGCTGGATTATCACAAAATAAATAAAAAATAAATAGTTTTGACACCGTATTCAAGTAATATGCAAGCCCAATTTGATTACATTATATGACTAAAATGAACTAAGTTTATGGTATCCTCGAATAGAATTCAAAGAATTTAAGAAACTACAATTAATTTAGAATATTATCATACACTTAGGGTATTTTATGTCTAGCCAATATCAAACTAGACCAAATTTGATCAAGCATGAGCATTGCAACACAACGTATGTTAGCTAGGCAAGTGCTAAGGATAATAATGTGTATTCAAAAACTTCATACTTCATGGTATTACTATGTATGTGTGTTACTGCGATGCCATTAATCAATATAAAGCTATTATTGATGGAATAGAAGGATAATGAATAAGTACATATTAACTCCCCATCGTATAAATGTACTTAGTACGTATTCAGTACACTATACATATTTTATAATATATATAACTTT
This sequence comes from Pinus albicaulis, assembly GCA_034641835.2. Classification (NCBI taxonomy): domain Eukaryota; kingdom Viridiplantae; phylum Streptophyta; class Pinopsida; order Pinales; family Pinaceae; genus Pinus; species Pinus albicaulis. The sequence continues at coordinate 1,213,126,405 of CM076579.1, forward strand.
TCCCTACTAGTCCCTGATGGAAACTTCAATGCTTTGTGTATGTGGACCCAATATTCCAATTCATGAAAATCATCTACGTTGATGCAGTAATACTTCACGTTGTTGGAAGTTGGAAGTGTTCTGGTTCCTGCTAGTATAGTTGTTGTGCACTCTAATCTCTCAACACTTTTTGCCGCTGCAAACATACAAAACTATAGGATTTCTCATTAAAATGATGCATGATTTCAATTATATATTTTCCTGGCAGCAGTGTGATGAAAAATACCTGGATATATCTGGTTATCAGATACAGCTCCTCCCCTCCTTGGATTTGTAAGGTTCAGATTCCAAAGCTTGCATTTGGCCTAGATGAGTAGAGGATCCATACTCAGTACAAGCCTTATATGGTTTTGTGTATGATCCATATGGACTATATACTTGATACAGTCTACACAAAACTTCTAAAACCACATTAAAAAAGAAGAAGATTTTTATATGTTCCAACATCATTATATATATATATATATATATATATATATATATATATAAGATCATTGTGTACGGTGTATAAAAACTATATCCAACACAGGATATTATTGTATGCATTTATGTCACTTGATATGTTAAATAATATTCAATGTTATAGTAGGGGTTAACTGCTTTTGGGGTCTTACAAATATATCACCTATTATGATTCATTGTATGTGAGATGTATTGTTACTCTTATCGCTCAAATTGTACGTTAAACTTTTGAAGTGGTGAAATCTCCAACCCACACCATACAATTCGAGTAGAACCTTGGAAACAACACTTTCCCTCTTCCTTGCTTTGACTAGTGTTTGATCCAATCTCCAATCTGCTACCAACTCTGACTTTTATATTGTAATATCCATAGTATTCCCGAAGCAAGTGTGTTTGGTTGGCTGACTTGTGAAATGGCTTATAGACAGAGCCTTTTTTCTTTCTTCATTACGCTGGCTAATAGACCAATGCTCCCGTAGGTTGTGCCACTGTTGACCATTACTTGTCACACAAAATTATGTTTTTGACTAAGGCTACCTTTGCTACGAGGGGTAACAGTTACAACAATTAGATACTTATCCCAATTTACGTCTTTAAATTATCTATTTGAGTAGCTTCCAAAAGTGTACTCTGGAAACACTAGAATAATTTCTCAATAAACAAATTTCCACCATCTAAAAAATTTCCCTTCTATACTACTAGATCTAAATAATCTCTAATAGGTTTCAAACCAAATCCCCACTGAGGAACAATAGTGACAAGAGTCAAATCAAATCAACATACAAACACTAAAGAAGAAAGCCAAATATATGAGAAATGTTCGTCAGCATGATAAACCTTCTGTAAAGATGATTATGCAACTTGATATCCCATGAAACATTGGATATCAATAAGCACAAGGCTAAATATATAATATAATATGAAAAGGGTTGGGAAAAAAAGCTCACACCAGAGTATTGTTATTAATAATAATAATAATAATGCAAACCTAAGTAAATATTATACACTAACATCCCTACTAAAGGCTAATCATGCGACCTTTTGAAAATACAATCACTCGTATTCTTGTGTGAGATCGCTAAAAGGATGCAAATAAAGTCTAACTCCTTATCTTTCCCTTCAGCATCCTTGATGTCGACATGAATTTGGTTGAACTAAAACAAAATTCTTCCACACTATCGAAGTCACCAAGCTTGAGACTACTGGTCCAATTTTGGCTCAAGGTAATACAAAAAGTGGGAATTTTTGTGGTTTTGGATCAGATAAAATCTCCAGTTCTAGCTCATGTTGAGAAGATTTATAGATTATTGCGTAGCCTTCAGATATTCCAACTAGAATGGATTACTTGGGAAAAGTTACAAATCAGCAGAAAGAACCATGTATGGATCTTAACTCATTACCATTTGTTCCATGTGCATGCATAGAAAAAGTGAGATGCCACGTGAGACTATCATCCTCTAATCCATACAGAAAAGTGGATCTGACTAATTAGGAGATGTTCTTTGGAGTTCACAAGGGGATCTGACATGGCACACAACTATTTCTCTCAAAAATTAGGAGATGTTCTTAGTGGAACATGGGACATTAATTAATAATATGGTTGAATGTCACTTAGTCCCAAATGTTCCCTAGGTGAAATACTCTGTTGGAAATATGATGCAGGATGTTGTCCTTGATGGCAACCCACTAAATGAAGATGAAGACATGCGACTATTGACATGTGTTATCCTTGATGGCAATCCACCTGATGATGTTATTCTTGACTTGATGGACTCAGGTGTACAAGGCAATGAAGAAAGTAATTCAGCATGTGATAGATCTATGATGAAAAAGAGTATGTCTCAAGGCATACGCGGATATGTCTAGGAGAAGTCGCGTATGCACGCGGTAAAGAACGTGCCAAGTCGCGTATGGGAAAAAGCGCTCAAAAAGTGCAAAACCAGGGGTATCCACCATGGTATTGACCCATTGTATTGGGTAATGATTCGTCTAAATGACCCCGTCCAGGAATACCATCGGGAGTAATGTAGTTTTGGCTCATGGTATTGTTTTGGCTCATGAAGGCAGGTGGTTAAAGTGGTGTATAAGGAGAAGAATTTCATTGTGCAAATCATGAGTGTGGGTGCAAGATGTCCGAGCTTGAATGAATACTTCTCTCTGAAGTAGATCTGAATGGAAAGGGTTACACTTGAAGGAAAATCTGAATGTATGATGCACCAATGATGAAGAAGGGGATCTAGATCTGAAAGGTACTTGTATTTGCTAGATCTGATTATGGAAGGCTTAGATCTGTGATGAGGCGAGCATCTAGGCGAACATCTGTCTGAAGTGAAAGGGTAAATCTGAACTGAATATCTGATCTGAAGAAGCATGCTGCTCTATAATGATTGAAGATCTATACGCTACTTAGCCGCAGAGGAAGCGCGTATATACGCGGCTTCGCAGAAGAGAAAGCACGTATGCACAATGAAATATACACAGAGGTATACGCTGGTTTGTGTGGACGGAAGTGCGTATATACACGACATCAGTGAAGTGAAAGCGTGTATGCAAACTAGGGTTTGTTGAAGCAAAGGGTATGAAATATATGATCTGTTCTGTCAGACATCAGACCCGATCTGTGTTGTTCGAATTGGTTAGTATCTGTTTGGTGAAGATGGTTTGAGCTTAAAGTATGGGAATGGGTCCAAATTAAAATATGATGAAACGTCTGCAAGTTGTGGTTTTTATTGAAGTTGTTGGATCCAGCAGTAAAAATTGATGAAACGTGGTCCTCAGAGGGCACGATGGTAGCCTTCGCCGGGGGGTCATAGCTCCCTTCCAGGAGAGGCTGGTAAACGAGTCAGGGGGTTGGAGCTCCCTTCCAGGAGAGGCTGGTAAACGAGCGCAGGTGGGTGCCTGCATGCTGGTAGGAGTCTGCACCAGCACATATGTTGTAAAATGTTTTCTCTATAATAAAAGATTGAAGGCTGAGCAACGACAGCGTGGTTTTCTCCCGACTTGGGTTTCCACCTAAAAATCCTGGTGTTCATGTGTGATGCTTTGTGTGATGATTTACTCTGCTCTTACTGTTCATGTTTACTGTTTATTAAGCATATGATGAATGAATGATGGAATGATTTAAGTGAAGATCTAATAACATAATTAGATATATGTGTATACGTGAGTTTCATAAAGGGTATCCGCGTATATACGCGAGTCTGTTTCAGGAAAGTAGCGTATGGGTTTTAGAAGCAAGAAAAATTAAAAGTTTTGAATATGCAAGAAATACTCGATTCACCCCCCCTCTCGCATTTTTCCTAACAACTGGTATCAAAGCAGTTCTTCTCGCGTAAGCTTGATCACAAGGAGATCCGTCGCAATGGGTAGTCAAGAAGGAGTAATGTCTATAAAGCCACCTCTATTCAATGGAAGCAACTGGACACTGGAAGATACGAACAAAAGCATATTTGCAAAGTCTTGGTGCAGAAGTATGGGCAATCGTGGAAGAAGGTTATCAGTATCCGGAAAGTATTCCTACTGATGCAGCAGAAAGGAAGAAATATGAAATCAATGCCAAAGCAGTAAATGTTTTATTAGGAAGCATGTATGAACCAGAATTTGCTAAAGTGATGCAGCGAAATTCAGCAAAAGAAATATGGGACAAAATCATTCTAAGCTATGAAGGATATACAAAGGTAAAAAGTGAAAAACTCCAAACTCTCAGAATTGAATATGAAAATTTAAGGATGCATAGTGATGAGAGTATTGCCAGTTTCTTTTTATGTCTAGATGATATTGTAAATCGTATGAGAAGTTTGGGTGAAACCATAACCGATCACTACTGTGGAAAAAAAAAAGGTCTTAAAATCCTTGAATTCAAAATTTGACTCTAAAGTTTCAGCTATTGAAGAAAGGAAAGATCTGCAAACTCTTACTATTGTTCAATTACATGGTATTCTGACTGCTTTTGAAATGAGGCAAGGAGGCCCTTCTCAAATCAAAGACGCTGCTTTTAAGGCATCATCAAAAGGAAAAGAAAAGGAAGTTGTGAAATAATCCATCTATATATCTGAAGAAGGAGAAGAAGCAAATTTTGTGAGAAGACTTCAACTAGGTACTGGAGAGTTCAAAGGTAAGCTTCCTTTCAAATGTTTCAATTGTGGAAGAGTTGGTCATTATGCTGCAAAGTGTCCTTATAAAGAAACTTCGGCTAAAGTAAAAGAAGTAGCAAGAAGGAATAAGAATCGATCTAGCACAAGAAAAAGTTATTATACTAATGAAGACAATGATGGATCATCTAATAGTGAGGAATAATGTGAAGAAGACTTTAGACTTCTCATGGATTTTGAACAAAGAGAAGAAAATGATACTTTTGTGGATGCTCTAGAGGACAATGATTTTCTTCAAGAAAACAATCAACTCAAAGTAAGCCTAGAAGAAAAGAACATAATCATAGAGACTCTTGAAAATCAGCTTGAAGCCAAGGAAAAACACATTGAGGAATTGGAGTGTGAAATAGTAAGTCTAAGGAAAGATAATGAGAAAGTGAAGACTCTCAATCTTAGATTTGCTAAAGGTTAAGAAACCTTAGATGAGATTATCAATACACAACGGTCTCCTCTTATAAAAATAGGTCTTGGATATACTGGGGAATCTTCCCAGACTTTAGCACCAAATTATCTTAAAGCAGTCACAACTGGTTCTCTTCATTCAGCCACTTAGCAAGGGAACAAAGGATCTTTACAGGTAAAGCATGATCATCTCAAATCAAGGATCACTAACAGGGAGATCCCTCAAAGAAGCAACGACCAACAGGTAAATTCAAATAAAAGATTTCATGGTCGCCGGAATTTCTACTTCAATGGACAATGTTTCTCATGTCACAATTTTGGTCATAAAGTCACCAATGTTGCATATAAAACCATCATGACAAGAGAAGCAAGAAAGAAAGAATGAATATTGAACCAAAGAAGAATACCTATAACAACTTTTTCTCCTCTTCAAAATGAAGTTGAATTACTTATTGCAATAACTTTGGTCATGAAGAACTGAACGTGTGAGCAAGGTCCAACCAAATGAACATGTTTCCTCAAGCTCTCTAAAGTATGGAAAAGAAAGAATTACAAAGTTGAAAATTGTGGGATAGCATTATTTGCATAAGGTGAAGAAAATCAATGGTACATTGATAGTGGGTGCTCAAGACACATGACAGGTGACAAAAGAAAACTTCTTACATATAATGCTCTAGAAAAGGAAAAGAAAGTTACATTTGAAAATGATACTCCTGCTGTAATTAAAGGAAAAGGGTCAGTATTTCTAAAAGAAAAGGTGAAGGCTAATGATGTCATGTATGTGGATGGATTAAGGCATAACTTGTTAAGTGTAAGTCAAATGCGTGATCAAGGAACATAAGTGGTCTTTAGTTCAAAGGAATGTGTGGTTCGTGATCTTGATACAGGTAAAATCATCATAAAAGGAAAAAGAAATCCTAGCAACTTGTATGTACTGAACGACATAGATCAATATTACTTGAGCAAGTCTTCAGAAAATTGGCTATGGCATAGAAGGCTGGGGCATCTGAGCTTCTCTCAAATCAACAAAGCAAGAAGACTTCAAGCTGTTCGTGGTCTTCCCAATATTAATCTACCAGAAAGTATCATATGCAAATCTTGTCAATTCGGTAAGCAGACCAGAGTACGTTTTAATGCCAAAGAAGGATCATCAATTAAGCCTCTTGAACTCATTCATACTGACATATGTGGACCTATGAGGAAGAAGTCACCACACGGGGAAGAATACTATATCTTATTTATTGATGATTACTCTATAATGTGTTGGATTGGGCTCATTAAACACAAGGATGAAGCATTTGAAAAATTTCAGATCTTCAAAGCTTTAGTTGAAAATGAAGTAGATCTAAAAATCAAGTGTCTTAGATCTGATCGAGGAGGAGAATATACTCAAATGAATTCTTTGAATTTTGTGAACAAATATGGCATAAAAGACATCAGAAAGGTGTAATCCACAACAAAATGGCGTAGCAGTAAATAATGAAATAGAACAATTCAAAATGGCTAGAGCTATGCTCGATGATTCTCGGGAACTCCTATGTTCGGACATCATATACAAGTTAAATTAACATTCTCAACAAGGCTCATGTCTGCAAAAAGTGACAAAGACCCATATGAAGTCGGTATGGTAATTCTCCCTCTATGACGCATTTTAGAGTTTTTGGAAGTAAATGCTTTATCAAAAATAATGATGAAAAGCTTGGCAAGTTTGAACCCAGATCAGATGAAGGAATTCTTCTAGGTTACTCATCTACAAGCAGAGCATACAAATGTTACAATAAAAGGTTTCAGAAGATTGTTGAATGTATTGATGTTACTATTGATGAGTCTCCTGCAGCCCCTAAAGAAGAAAAACAAACAACAGATGAAGATGATGGTGACTTTTGTCCTTTTGCATCAAATAGAAATGATATAGACAATGGATCCGATGAAGAACCTGAAAATGATTTATCTGGAAAAACTCCATCCAGATATGTTCAAAAGATTCATCCTGAAACTCAAATTTTGGGAGACAAGGAATCAGGTGTACAAACAAGGAGGACTCTTGTGGGATCTTCTAGCTATCTGGAATTTCTATCCATGATTGAACCTCACAATGTCAATCAAGCTAGCAAAGATGAATGTTGGAAGCAAGCCATGAATGAAGAACTTTGATCAAATTGAAAAAATGACACTGGATTTGGTACCAAGACCACATGATAAAAATGTCATTAAACTAAATGACCTTCAAGAATACTAAATGAGAATAGGGATGTTGTAAGAAAACAAAGTTAGATTAAGTTCAAGAAGGGTATGCTCAACAAGAAGGTATAGACTTTGAAGAAACATTTTCTCTTGTAGCTAGACTTGAAGCCATCAGAATGTTTCTTGATTTTTCAAGTTTTCGAAAATTCAAAGTTTATTAAATGGATGTTAAATTTGCCTTCCTCGATGGTCATCTAGAAGAAGAAGTTCATATAGAAAAACCAGAAGGATTTATTCTGGGAAATGATGAAAAGCTTGTTTTCAAACTTAAAAAGGCTTTATATGGTCTCAAAAAAGCTCCTCGGGCATGGTAATATCATCTTAACAACTATCTTCATCAACAAGGATTTTCAAAGGGGTCTGCTGATAGCAACTTATACACAAAAGTTGAAAATGATAAACTATTGATTGTGGTTGTATATGTTGATGATATCATATTTGGGAGTAATGAAGAATCTTTGAGTCAAAAATTTGCTTCTGTCATGCAGCAAGAATTTGAAATGTCCTTACTTGGAGAACTAACATTCTTTCTTGGCTTACAAGTGCATCAAACTACAGATGGTATATTCTTATCACAAGCAAAATATCTTAAGCAAATTCTGAAGAAGTATGGCATGGAAGAATGCAAAACTGTAAGTACACCAATGATAACCGGATGCAATCTCAGTTCTCATGATGATTCTCCCACGGTGAATCAACCAGAATACAGATCAATGATAGGAAGTCTACTTTATCTCACTGGAACTAGACCAAACATTATGCATGCAGTTGGGATTGTTGGACGATTCCAAGCTAATCCAAAAGAATCTCACATTCAGTCTGTTAAGAGAATTTTCAAATATCTTCAAGGAACTCAAGACCTTGGTCTATGGTATCCAAAGAATGCTGATCTTACTCTTCATGCTTACACTGATGCAGATTGGGCTGGAAGTGTTGATGATCGGAAAAGCACTAGTGGTGGTGCATTCTATATGGGACCCCGGTTAGTATCTTGGTTCAGCAAGAAGTAAAATTCTATTGCCTTATCTACAGCAGAAGCAGAATATGTGGCTGCCGCATCTTGTTGCACTCAACTCCTTTGGATGATGCAAACCTTACAAGATTTTCAAATCAAATGTACATCTCCTGTCCCCATTAAGTGTGACAATACAAGTGCCATCAGTATTTCAAAGAATCATGTTATGCATTCGAAGACCAAGCACATTCCCATCAAGTATCACTTCTTACGTGAACAAGTGCTTGAGCAAAAGGTGAAGTTGGAGTATGTTCCCTCCAAAGAACAAGTTGCTGATATATTTACCAAACCTCTTCCCAGGGAAGCGTTCGAGTATCTAAGACAGAAGCTAGGAGTGTTCTCTGCCAGTCAAAAGAACAATTCTGCTTAAATTTAGAAGATGGCATTGGATACGTGGGTTTCCTGAAACACAGTCGCGTATATACGCGAGTTCATGCACAGAAAACCGCGTATGTCTGATTGCTGACATTTTTCTGATTGGAGTCAGCTCTCTTCAGCACATCTGCAGTGCTGTTTGGTGTATCTGATACTGTTTGGTATCTCTGGTGGTGTTCCAGTTCTCATAATTCTAATTCATGCCTTGATGATTTGTTGCTGAAAGTGTTCAGGATGCACTAACTAAGGGGGAGCCTTAGTCATATGGAAAGGTTGCTTGAATGCACAGATTCAGGGGGAGCATTAGCTTTGCTGAGTATAATGCATTGTTGGCATTATGATGGTTCTGAAATATGTTCTCCTTCTTGAGGACTTTCTGATGTTGGTTATGAAAATTCATTTTTGTATATTGATGAAAAGGTCATGTTGAGACCCATGTTGTAAATTTGTAATATTCAGTCATGTAAGGACTAGTCAAAGTTGCAAACCCACTTGGTTGGGTACTTGAGTCTCATATGTAAATCCACTTGGTTGGACATTTGATGTAAGTATGAGTCTTTGGTGATAAGAAGTTCATAGAGTCATGTACTTCATTGAAAAATATGTTTGAAGATTCAGCATGAACTCAGGGGGAGCTTGATCACTTCTATGTATATCTCAGCCCTTTGCCCTTGATGTCAAAGGGGGAGAGTGACATGGTGTTTGAATGGTGTCATTGTATTCTTAATGTACCTATCTGCTGTGGTAACCAAACACCATCGTGGTTGCCATCAAGTCCAAAGGGGGAGATTGTTGGCAATATGATGCAGAGTGTTGTCCTTGATGGAAACCCACTGAATGAAGATGCAGATCTATGACTGTTGACATGTGTTGTCCTTGATGGCAATCCACCTAATGAAGTTATTCTTGACATAATGGACTTGTGTGTACAGAAGGCAATGAAGAAAGGATTTCAGCATGTGCTAAATCTTGATGAAAAGAGTATGTCTCTAGGTATACGCGGATTTTCCTAGGGGGAGTCGCGTATGCACGCGGGAAACAACGTTCCAAGTCGTGTATGGGCAAAAGCGCTCAAAAAGTGCAAAACCAGGGGTATCCACCATGGTATTGACCCATTGTATTGGGTAATGATCCGCCTAATTGACCCCGTCCAAGAATACCATCGGAAGTGATGAAGTTTTGGGCTCATGGTATTGTTTTGGCTCATGGTATTGAAAAAGGTTAAACCTATATAAAGAGATGAAATTTATTATGCAAGGATAGGTTTTTGGTTACAAGATGTCTGAGCTTGAATGAATACTTCACTCTAAAGTAGATCTGAATGGTAAGGGTTACACTTGAATGATAAATCTGAATGGATGATGCACCAATGATGAATAAGGGGATCTAGATCTGAAATGCACTTGTATCTACTAGATCTGCTTATGGAAGGCTTAGATCTATGATGAGGCGAACATCTAGGCGGACATCTGTCTGAAGAAAAAGGGTAAATCTGAACTGAATATCTGATCTGAAGAAGTATGCTGCTCTATAATGATTGAAGATCTATACGCTACTTCGCCGCAGAGGAAGCGCGTATATACGCGGATTCTCTGAAGATAAAGCGCGTATGCGCAATGAAATATACACAAAGGTATACGCTGGTTTGTGTGGACGGAAGCGCGTATATACGCGACATCAGTGAAGTGAAATCGCGTATGCAAACTAGGGTTTGCTGAAGCATGGGGTATGAAACATCTGATCTGTTCTGCTGTATTACTGCTATCTGATCTGTGTTGTCTGAATTGGTTAGTATCTGTTTGGTGAAGTATGTTTGAGCTTAAAAGTATGGAATGGGTCCAGTCTGAAAATATGATGAAACGTGGCCTGCAAGTTGTGTTCTATTGAAGTTGTTGGATCCAGTGTGAAAATTGATGAAACGTGGTCCTCAGAGGTACTGAGGGTTGTAGCCTTCAGTCACGGGGTCGTAGCTCCCTTCCAGGAGAGGCTGGTAAACGAGTCAGGGGGTTGAAGCTCCCTTCCAGGAGAGGCTGGTAAACGAGCGCAGGTGGGTGCCTGCATGCTGGTAGAAGTTTGCACTAGCACATATGTTGTAAAATTTTTTCTCAATGATAAAATATTGAAGGCTGAGCAACGGCAGCGGTGGTTTTCTCCCGTCTTGGGTTTCCACCTAAAAATCCTGGTGTTCATGTGTGATGCTTTACTCTGCTCTTACTTTTCATGTTTACTGTTTATTAAACATCTGATGAATGAATGATGGAATGATTTAAGTGAAGATCTAATAACATAATTAGATATCTGTGTCTACGCGAGTTTCATAAAGGGTATCCGCGTATATACGCAAGTCTGTTTCAGGAAAGTAGCGTATGGGTTTTAGAAACAAGAAAAAGTAAAAGTTTTGAATATGCAGTAAATACTGATTCACCCCCCCCTCTCAGTATTTTTCCCAACAATACTCGTTATATCTAATATTTTTAGGTCAATTTCCCACTCCTCTCTTGGCTTCAGGGCTTCTGTTTTCGTCATATGGAATGCTTCTTCTCTTCATAGTGTTCAACATATTCTTTTGGTGTGCTAATTTTAACCTTTATGAGATGCTTGAATTTTCCAAAAAAAAATGTTTCAAAAATGATATGGACAGGCCTCAGTTCAACGTCAATTCAATGCTGATATGAACGAAATATGGGGTTTTCTTATATGCCATCACTATGAGTTTAACATATACTATAAGCCTATTTATATGTTTGTAGTTGTATGAGAATTACAGGTGCTAGAAAATTCATGAATAAATGTTTCCAATATAAAAATGTCTGCCAAGAAAGAGACTAAGCCGCAAAATGCACATAGCTAAGAAGAAGCCATTTAGTGCCAGCCTTCCATTTTCCATGGATGAAGCATCATGGGTGTTACACAGCTCATGAAAAAATGCTTCCAATAGGAATATGTCTCTATGTATAATAAGGAAGAGGCTAAGTCACAAAATACACATACTTGAGTGTCATTTAGTGTCAGATACTTGATAAAAACATTCTTCGAATAGAAATATTCCTACCAAGGAAGAGACAGTCACAAAATGCACATACCTGAGAAACAATTCAATGCCAACTTGCTATGCTCAAAAAATTCATTCTATTTCTATCCTATCAATGCCAGATACTTGATGAGCAAATGCTTCCAATAGAAATATTCCTTCCAAGGAAGAGGCTAAGTCAGAAAATATAAATACATGAGAAACCATTTATTTCCAACCTGATATAATCCAAAAATGCATGTTATTTCTAATCAATCTAATTTCATTGAGCATTATGAATTTATGAGTGCTAGAATATGCGAAAATTCGTTCAGTTTCAACCAATTATACTCCAATAATGCATGCTATTTCTATCCAATATGCTTGCACGGAGCATTATGAGTGCTAGAAACCTCATGAAAAAATGTTTCCAATAGAAAAATTCCTGTCAAGGAAGAGATTAAGTCACAAAACTCACATATGTGAGAATCCATTTAGTGACAACCTACTACAAGAATGCTTTATATTTGTATCCAATCTGCTTGCACTAAGCAATATAAGGAAAATATTAAGTCACAAAATGCACATATGTGAGAAGACATTTAGTTCCAACCTACTACAAGAATGCTTGCTATTTCTCTCCAATATGCTTGCACTGAGCTGTTAGAAAATTAAATATTATAGAGTAATGAAAGACATAAAATACGTGGAAAACACAAGCACAAAAAACACATAAAACAAGAGAGACACAGATATACGTGGTTCACCCAGTTTGGGCTACATCCACCTCGAACAACTAGTCTTTCCTTTCTATTATCCAGCAAAATGAAGAGACACAACCTATAACAGATCTATTTTAATATCCTCTGTTCTCTCTCAGTCTCCCTATATGTTTCTCACTCCGAGAATACCCATCCAATTGACAGCTGCAATACAATACCCTCATATAAGTGAGGGGTTGCCTTCTAGGGAAAAAAACCCTAAAATAAACATAACTTCTACCGTCAGATCATCTGCTTAATGAACGGCCCAGATTGACTAGAAATTACTATACTTTTACAAGGCAATTTTACATTTGTTTTTAGCTTCGGGGGCACTGTCCCCGAAACCCCCCGCTAGGGGGGGCTCCATAAAGTCGCAGCCACCCCCCCTAGACCCCCCAGGCATCATTTAATTTCAGGTGGTGTTGAAGCCCCATTATGGTACAGGGGTCCAACGCTATGATACAAAATAAACAAGATAATCAGGCTCCACACCCAACAATCTCCCACTTGGAGACTGATTGTAGCAATTGCACTACTACTTCATTTGCTAGAAAATGACTCCTCTTTGGACCTGGCTATTTCTCATCTTCATCATCATCCTTGAAGACCAATTGAAACTGAGCATAATCTCAGTTTCTCCCTGGTTACAACTTTTGTTAGCATATTTGCAGGATTCTGGCTAGTGTGTATCTTTTCCAGCTTCAATTGTCCATCTTCCAATACTGACCGTATGAAATGGTACTTGAGCTGTATGTGTTTAGTCCTGGAATGAAATGCTGAGTTCTTTGCAAGATGAATGGCACTTTGGCTATCACTGTATAACGTGCCCATATCATGCTTCTTACCCAATTCACCCATAAGCCTTTGTAACCAAATCATTTCCTTACTAGCCTCTGTAGCAGCAACATACTCGGCTTCTGTTGTTGAAAGTGAAACAACACTTTGGATTTTTGAAACCCAACTGACAGCTGTTCCACCTACAGTAAATACATATCCTGTAGTGCTCCTCCTGTTATCTCTGTCACTTGCCATATCTGCATCAACATATCCTTGTAGAGCAATGTTTGAACCACCAAAGCATAATGCTTGATTTGTGGTACCTCTCAAATATCTGAGAATCCATTTCACTGCCATCCAATGTTATTTTCCTGGATTGTTCATGTACCTGCTTACAACTCCCACTGCATGTGCAATATCAGGCCTTGTGTAGACCATTGCATACATTAAGCTTCCAACTACTGACATATATGGAACTTTAGACATGTAGTAAATTTCTTCTTCGGTCTTGGGGCACATCTCCTTACTAAGTTTGAAATGGCTAGCAAAAAGTGTACTAACTGGTTTTTCATTATGCATATTAGATATTTTCAACACCTTTTGTATGTACTCATTTTGAGACAGTGTTAATTTGCGATTTTTCCCGTCTCTAGTTATTCTCATACCAAGGATTTGTTTTGCAACTCCCAAATCCTTTATTGCAAATGAATTTTCCAATTTTCTTTTGAGCATATTTATTTCCTGCATGTTAGACCCTGCAACAAGCATGTCATCTACATACAATGACAATATAATATAGCTGCCATCATTTTTCCTTTTTAGATAAACACAATTATTAGAGTGACATCTAGTATAACCTTGTTTAGACATAAACTTGTCAAATTTTAGATACCACTACCTTGGAGCTTGTTTTAAGCCATACAAGCTCTTCTTTAACCTGCACACTAATTTTTCTTTCCCTTTGACCTCATATCCTTCTGGTTGCTGCATATAGATCTCTTCCTCCAAATCTCCATGGAGAAATGTTGTCTTTACATCTAACTGTTCAAGATGTAAATCTTCCACTGCTACAAGAATTAAAATAGTTCTGATTGAAGTCATATTAACAATAGGAGAAAATATTTCATCAAAATAAATACCTTTCGTCTATGCAAACCCCTTCACCACAAGTCTAGCTTTGTACCTCTGTTTTCCTCCATCTTCTTCCTTCAGCCTGTAAACCCATTTATTCTGCAATGTAGTTTTACCTACAAGAAATCTGAATAAGTCCCAAGTCTGGTTATGCATAAAGGATTCCATCTCTTCTTCCATGGCTAGCTCCCACTTCTTCCTGCTTTCAACCTACATTACTTCTTCATAACATTCAGGTTCACTAGAATCAGTCAACAATAAATAATATAATGAATGAGAGTATCGTTCAGGGGGTCTACTTATCCTGGTAGATCTTCTAACACCACTTTCAAGTCTTTGAGGTGCCTGTTGCTGTTGTGGTGGTTTCTGTTGTTGTGGCTCTTGATTATTATTATTTTTAGACACCTTTACCTTTTTTGTGATCTCATCAAGAACTGTGTATTCTTTGTTTTCTTTTTCCTGTTTCTTTTCTTGTAACTGATTCTTATACAATACCTTTTCATTGAATATTACATCTCTGCTCCTAATTATTTTGTGATTTTCATAATCATATAAGAGATAACCAAAATCATTAACACCATATCCAATAAAGGTATATTTCTTTGATTTTTCCTTAAGCTTTATTCTATTTTCTTTATTAATATGGACAAAGGCCTCATGACCAAAAGGCTTTAAAGTAGTTTACATTTTTAGCTTCCTCTGGAATACCACCATCCAAGGAACTTGAAGGCCCTCTGTTTATTAGATAAACAACAGTTTCTACAGCATATTCCCAAAATTGTAAAGGCAATCCTGCATGCTATCTCATGCACCTTGCACACTCCATGATTGTTCTGTTCATCCTTTCTAACACACCATTTTCTTGTGGTGTTCTTGGAACTGTATTCTCTCTGCGAATTCCATGCTCTGAACAGTACCTATCAAACTCTTTGCTACAATATTCACCTCCATTATCTAATTTGAGACACTTTAACTTCTTTCCTATCTTAATCTGAACCAAAGCTTTCCATTTCTTAAAAGTATCAAATACATCATATTTATTCTGAATACAATAAATCCAAGTTTTTCTAGTTGCATCATCAATAAAAGTAACATAATAACGAGAGCCACCAAGAGATGATACCTGAGCAGGTCCCCATACATCTTTATGCACAATCTCTAATTTTTTGCTCTTATTTTCCTTCCCAACTCTGAGAAATCTGACTCTCTTCTGTTTTCCATAAATGCAATTCTCACAGAAATCCAAATCAACATTCTTCAAACCCAGCAACAACTTTCTTGAGTGAAGAATCTTCATCCCTTTCTCACTCATGTGTCCGAGCCAATGATGCCATAATGCTGCATCTGCTCCTTTGGATTTTAAAAAATTAATAGAGTTAGAAATACCATTGCATAAATACAATGTACCAACCTTTTCGCCTTTTGCTATTACCAGCGCTCCTTTGGTGACCTTCCAAGTTTTATCTACGAAAATTGTCACACAACCTTCACTACCTAACTGCCCTGTTGAAATTAGATTTTTCTTCATATCTGGAACATGCCTTACCTCCTTTAATAGCCATTGGTTTCCATTCTATTGTTTTACAAGAACCTTACCCATTCCAACAATTTTATAGGGTTTATCATCACCCAAATGGACTTGTCCAAAATATCCTTGAACATAGTCATGAAAATATTTCTTATCAGGTGTTGCATGGAATGAGGCCCCTGAATCTACAACCCAAGAATTAGTAACATTTTTGAAAGAAATAATCAAAGCATATTGTAACACATCACCTGTCACATTTGCTTCATGATTGTTTTCTTGCTGTGCGTCTCCTTCTTTTCCCTTCCGAGATCTACAATATTTCTTTAGGTGTTCTTTCTTTCCACATTTCTAGCACACTATCCCCAATCTAGACTTGAATATGCTTTTCCTTGATTTACTGTGATATCCTGAGCTCTTTCCTCTTTCCATTCTTCTTCCCCTAGACTCTGCACTCAAAGCATTACCTAATGTCTCACCAGAGCTTTTCTGTCACATTTCCTCGCTAAGGATAGCACCGACAACATTATCAAAATTTAAAGTACTAGATCTAGAGACAGAGTTACTAATGGCCATAACTAAACCATTCCAGGTTTTTGGCAATGAGCACAAAAATAACAGAGCTCTAACTTCATCATCAAATTTTACCCCTACAGAACTTAACTGACTGGTAACTATATTAAAATCATTTAAATGGTCTGCAACAAATACACCTTTCGACATCTTCATATTAAATAAAATTTTCATAAGAAATACCTTGTTTGAGGCCGAGGGTTTTTCATATAGCTTCACCAATTCCTTAATCAAACCCTCTGTTATTGTTTCCTTCTAAATATTGAAGGCCATCGATGCCGTGAGGCACAACCATATTGTTCCGAGTGCCTTTCTATCAAGAATATCCCATTCTGCATTTTTCATATTCGTCGGATTCTTTGTTTTTTCGCTCAATGGTAGGTACAGATCTTTCTGATACATATAATCTTCCATCTGCATCTTCCACAGCGGGAAGTTTTGGCCATTAAATTTTTCGACCCTAAATTTACCATCTTCCACCATTTCTCCCACTCGAACCAGGAACCCTTCTTTCCTACGAGTTTATCAGCCAAATAGACCTTCGGCTCTGATATACCAGTTGTTAGAAAATTAAATATTACAGAGCAATGAAACACATAAAATATGTGGAAAACAAAAGCACACAAAACACATAAAACCAGAGAGACACATATATACGTGGTTCACCCAGTTTGGGCTACCTCCACCCCAAACAGCCAGTCCTTCCTTTCTATTATCCAGCAAAATGAAGAGACACAACCTACAACAGATCCGCTGTAATATCGTTTACTCTTTCTCACAGTCTCCCTATCTGTTTCTCGCTCCAATAATACCCATCCAATCTGCAGCCATAATACAATACCCTCATATAAGTGAGGGGTTTCCTTCTAGGGAAAAAAACCCTAAACCAAACATAAATTCTACCATCAGATCATCCGCCTAATGAATGGCCCAAATTGACTAGAAATTACTATACTTTTACAAGGAAATTTTACATCTGTTTTAAGCTTTGGGGGCGCTGCCCCCGAAACCCCTCGCTAGCGGGGGGAATCTATAAATTCGCAGCTGCCCCCCCTGGACCCCCCAAGCAGTGTTTAATTTTGGGTGGTGTTGCCACCCCATTATGGTACAGGGGTACAATGCTGTGATACAAAATAAACAAGATAATCAGGCTCCACACCCAACATGAGCAATATGATTGCTCGAAACCTCATGAAAAAATGTTTCCAATAGAAAAATGCCTGCTAAGGAAGACACTAAGCCACAAAATGGCTTCCATGTTCCATGGATGAAGCATTATTTGTGCTAGATATCCAAAGGCTAAATCAAAAAATTCATATACATGCAAAGTCATTCAACGCCAACCTTCTACACTCCAAAACAATGTTTCCAATAGAAAAATTCCTGCCAAGGAAGAGTCTAAGCCACAAAATAGACAAGAAGTTATTTATTGTTGACCTTCCATGCTCCAGGATGAAGCATTATGGGTGCTGGATACCCCATGAACAAATGCTTCCAAAAGAATAATGTTTCCAATAGAAAAAATCCTGCCAAGGAAGAGTCTAAGCCATAAAATAGCCAAGACGTTATTTATTGTCAACCTTCCATGCTCCAATATTAAGCATTATGGGTGCTAGATACCCCATGGATAAATTCTTCCAATAATTCTTCCGATAGAAAGATGGCTTTCAAGGAAGAGACTAGTCACAAAATGACATACGTGAGAAGCCATTCAGTGCCAACCTTCTATAGTCCAAGAATAACATTTCTATCTAATCTAATTGCACCATTTTGTAGGATTCCAAGTGCATAAATACACTACTTGCATCTAAAAATGCACCAATATGGTTATAAATAAATGTCCAATGAAGGAGAACATAATGGGGATGTGCCAATGGTTATCACACATCATTTCTTATTAGAAAACTTGTTAGTAAATTCCTGTCCAACAAAAGGATAACATAATGGAGATGTGTTGTGGTTGCGGTAAAATCTACCCTAAGGTCTGGGTTGAGGGACCTAACAAAGCAGAAGGCATACAATTACAAAAAGCATTCAAATTATAAGTCCTAATGCTTGAACTAGAAAACTAGGGATAGGTGACCTTACCCGTATGTCTTACATTTGAGGTCAATCCCGCAGGGTGCAAACCCTCTGCTACTCTTTGTGCTTCGAAACTTGCAACTCACTCAAGACAAAGCACAAAGACTAGTTGTACAACTTATATATTCTAAATTTCAGTATGTTATATCATATAAACTCATAAAAGAATCATGAAATAACGATTACAAGATCATTAACATGTATATGAAACATATAAGAACATGACATCAAGAACGGGAAAAAGCTTCTTTTATTGATGTATGTAAAAAGAAAGTGGAGATATCACCTTAAATCAGCCACAACTCTAAGCGAAACCGTCCTCCAGATCCATCCAGCCCAAGCCTCAACAATCTTCTTCCATAAGAGGTGCACACAGGATGTCACATAAAGGGGGTGATCATCACAAGGAAACAAGGATTTCCTGAACCTGGGAAGTGTAGGAGGCATAGGGATAATCAGACTTGACCTGGGCTATAAAAGGCTATAGTGTCAATAGCATTCTCTATGACTTGATCTAGGCTATAACAGGCTATAGTATCAATAGCATTCTCTCTCCTCCCTTAGGCCTTCCCAATGAGGTGTATTTATACTTCATCAAATCAATTTTTCAGTTGGGAAATATTTTGGCCACGGGCTGGTGTAGGTGGTTCTTAGGTAAAACCCATAAACCCCACCCAATTAATAGGGAGTTTATATTTTTTTAATATTTTAAATTGTATACACGAGTAAAATATGAGCGAACCCGCGTTTGCACACGTAAAAGTCTGGGCAGATTCGCGTATGGAATTCAAAATAATATTTTTTAAGAAGTTGACCAAGTCTGAAAGGAAAAGGTTGCCCAAGGCCAATGCATAAGTCATTAAGTATATAAAGGTGATAAATTATGCTATAACAATTGTCAGTTATTATACATCATTTATCAAGCTTAAACTTGTATGCCATAGGCATCAAACATATATGACTCTGAAAAATCCCAAATCTGAGTTGAAACTGTGAAAAATCTCAAATTTAAACTCTGATTGAGGAAGATTTAGTTTGAAAATTTGATTATCCTTCCTCATATAGTGGTCATTTCTTCATAATCAATTTATCCTCCCTCTAAACAAATGAATGAATATAGAAAAAAATTTCAACTTATCATTTCATGTGTTAACTAACACTAGGTCCATGTTCATTTGAGTACCACTCATATTTCAACTTGTCATTTCATGTGTTAACTAACACTAAGTGTTCATTTGAGTACGAGTCTTGCTTCGGTATTTCATCAAAGAAAGATAGGGAGGACCAACCAAGAGTATTTCCCCTCTGACTCTTTTGTTTATTACGTAAGCCACACCCAATTTTAGTGGACTGGAGGCGCCCTTGCCTTGGTTTAGCCTTTTTTCCTTGTTAAATGGAAAGGTCGTGGGCATTAGGGTCCATAAAATATAGATTCCCAACACAATGCTTACTCCATCGCAAGAAGCATCTATTTGTCTCCCAGAGAAGATGTGACTTGTGTACCTCTCTTGCTCACTCCCCTAGACACTTCTGGTGTACTGTCATCTCCTGCCACTCTCCCCTCCCCTCCCCTCTGACCTTAACCCCTAGTCCATGTTATCCCATGTGTCAACCCTCTATGACATCCCAGGACAAACCCAGATTTAGGTGACCTCTCCACCCTCTTCAGGTTTCGTATTCTATGATAGTGACATCAGAGAGGCCATTCGGGTGATGAACAACAATAGACGAGGATGGTTTCCAAGCAGAGTTCTTTAAACATGATCTTCATGCTCTGATTCCCTACTTGGTTGATCTCTTCAACCATGTGGTCTATACAGGTTTCCCATCGACATCGTATCAACACATCATTCACCCGATACACAAATTGGGGCCTAGCTCAAATCCCAACAATTATAGGACTATCATGGTGGGCCGCACATTCTCCAAACTATATGCTACATCCCTCCAACTCCAAATCTCCAAGGATCTTGAGCAGAAACAACTTAGAGCTAAAGGACAGGCTAGATTTCAACCTAAGCACCATACTATTGACCACATCCTTACACTTAGGGCCATCACTGAGGAGGCACAACATCGCTCTTCGAAAGTATATTTTTGTTTTGTATACTTTTGAAAATATTTTGACTCGGTCCCTAGAGAAGCATTATTCCAGAGACTCAGAGATATTGGCATCTCAGAGACCCTCTTGTCAGCCATCATGTGCTTATATGAGTCGGTCCTTGGTCATCTGCGCATAGTACATGGGTTATCATATTTTATCTGGAGCACTATTGGGGTAAAACAAGGTTGTCCCTTGTCCCCCACACTATTTGGGATCTATATTGACGAGCTGGAGTCCTTCTTGCATGAACACATCTAGGACAGTGATGGTTGCCTTCTACATCATGTCGTGATTTATATCTTGTTGTTTTCAAATGACGTGGTCCTTCTAGCCCCATCCCCTGACGGATTGCAGAGGCTGCTGGATGCCCTGACCCTTTTTAGTGATATTCAACAGTTGACGGTTAACCTAGGTAAAACCAATGTTATGATCTTCAACATGTCGAAGAAGTTCCTCTGTGACCTCCATTTCTTTTTCAGGGGAGAGGATATTGATATCACCAACTCATTCACCTATCTGGGGGTACTATTCACAGGACCTCACTTTAGCTTGCAGCCTGCACTCCAGCCTTGAATCAATAAGGGCTATGGATCCTTGGCCCTTCTCGAGAGACAATGTTTTTGGAATAATTTTTAGGACATATCAACCAAGATGTCACTGATGGACAATCTTGTTCAACCCACAGTTCTATATGGTTCAGAGGTTTGGGGTCTTATATTACTAGAGTCTGATTGGTCTTTCTGTAGAAAGAGTGTAAATCACCCTTTTTCATCGCATAATTCGGTGCAAGCAGATAGTTCCTCAGCCCATCATTCTTACAGAGTTTGGAGCTCACCCCTTTCGCCTTGAGACAATGTTTCGTATCAGATATCCATACTTGGCCTACCTTTCATCAGATTCCATTGCAGTATCAAGTCCTTTGGCTCGATGCCGAAGTTGGTATGCTGGAGTCTCAGATCTCCTTATTCGGCCCCATTACACACTTGCCATTGGATGTACGCACTTTGGATTCCCTTGGGTTAGATCAGAGTAGGTTCTCATAAATTGCGGATTGAGACTGACCATCAGATTGCACAGTCAGACATGATTTTCCAGCTGTGCCACCTCCGAGAGACTAATCGGAGGAGCACTTCATATTTCGCTGCCCCATTTACTATGAGATTCGTGGGAGATTCCATTTCATGTTCAGAGGGATCAAGACCTTATCTAGCTTCTTTCGATACCCATACCAGAGATGTCTAGCCTTGTGCATATAGGAGGCCACGAGACTTCACACTTGAGAGCACTTGAGTGATGGAGGAAATTAGTGGCTTCTGGTATTATGTAATGATTTTCATGACATTATAGTTGGTTTTAATAAAAATAAAAATAATTAATAATTATAATTATCCATAAAACATTTTGACTCAGTTAAACTACATAAAACTAAAAATAAAAATAAAAATATTATGTATATAGAAACTGTGATAATCACATGTAAGCATATTTTGTCGAAGCGTTTAGAACAATAACCACACTGGCTGGTTCTAAATGCGTCGAAAAAATATGCTTAGTTGTGATTATCACTGAAAAATTCTATATAAATTTTATGGATCATAGAAGCCATATTCCTAATAAAAAAATAATAATTATATTTAGGACTTGTCCAAGTAGTGGACAATTTCACTCAAACAATGATTTTCTGGTGGGAATTCAATGATTTCTATTTTTATTTTTATTTTTGTTTCCAAAAATAATGAAATTGGGAGTATTTGAATCATTTTTTGAATGTTTTAAATGGATTCAACACCCTCAAGAACCCCTTGAGCACCTAAAATTCCGAAACTTCACAACTATAACTTGGATTTCTAAAAATTTCCATAGGATTTTGTCAAAATCTATCGAGTGTGGAGAAAGGATAAAATATCTTTTTACTTTGTATCTTATGAGATTTCTTCTTTTTCCATACTTAATAGATTCATAGTTTAAATGAATCTTAGCTAATTAAATTAAAATTCTAGAAATCCAATTCCAAAATCAACAATTTGATAATGTAATAAATTCAACAAGCTTAAAAACCATTCCTAGTTAATTATAAAAATTTAAAATTTGCACTTCCATCGAATAATAATAATATTTTCCAAACCCAAAAGGTATTTTCCAATATGTGGTTAATTATATATTAAAATAAATAGTTTCATGTTATGGAAATATCGCTAAGACAAAATGACTCACAAAAAAATGAAAACGCTGAATTTCCTTGCCTACGGCTTAAACACAGTCCCAAAAACCCTACTTCGTAGTTCAACATAGTGCTCCTTGAGGCCCTCGTTGATTAATAAATAATAAGATCATTGTAATCTAACAGTGATGTTAACCTTATGGTAATAAGTGTGATTGGCTTTGAATTTGGAGTTGAACACGCTTTTTCCTTCTGCGGGATTGTTGCTTCAGGTAAAAAAGCTTTAAATTATTTACTGATTAGATTTAAAATGTTGGGTTTTGGGGCCTTTGTTTGGAACCCTCATAGATCATTGACTGCGCTGTAATTTATTTTTCTCTCTGTGAAATTTGAAAATTTGGACAAAGTGGGCCGTAAAAATGTCAACTCCCATTCCATTCGCAATTTGAGTTGCATGTTGTGTCACAGTTTTTAACTTTCAGGTCAATTAAAAAAATTGATGATCATGATTTTTTATATCATCAACTAGGCTCCATCTTTCTTGTTTTTATTTGTGGTTGATGCCTATTAGCATAATCTTCCATAAAATAAAAAATAACAACGGATAAAAGAACCCGAAGCCATTATAAACAAAATATTATGAATAAAGAACAAAATACCAATTTCTCAATTGAAGCCCTCATTTTGTGTTTCATAAGGTCTATTGTTTCTTAATAGAGTGCATTTCAAGTCCTTTAAAGGAGAACCCTTCAAAGAGAGTTTAATTCGTCTCTGGCATTATCTCAAATTGTCCATTGTGTGCCTGAACCTTTATTATCTTAAAAAAATTATCGTTACGGCTTGTTACTATCCATAAATGTTTTGATACCATGTTTGTTCCAGAAAATCTGCACAGAAGGTGATAACACAACTCCATTAATTGCAACTACGATTATGTGCCTGCAACTAAAAAATGCTCCTAGCCATTCTCAACCACGATGAGAACCATGAGAAACCTTGCCAATCCCAGAACTATGTAGATAAAATGGTAGAATCGCTTTAGCTCATTATTTTCGGTGATCTCGTTTGTGGGACAAACAATAAACATAACAACCAGAGAAACTACACTGGGCAACAAACCCAGTAGCAAAATCACACCAGCAGATCCACTGGCATGATTTCCCTAAAATACATGATATATCTGACTAAAAATTTCTCCACTCAGACCCACATATCATTTCTTTGTGAAATAAATATTCCTCGAAGATGGCGGCTTGTGACTAACCTTATGAATCTGTTTCTGTGACTTTTGTTGTCTAAGACTGGAGGCCTTGTCTCAGAAGAAATAAGTTCTTTTCCACCATTCAATCCATTTTTGACGATTCTATAAAGGCGAAGGGGGTGAATATTGGGCATGCTGTGTTTCTTACAAGTTTGAATTTGTCTGGAAACTTGATTTTTTCTCTAAATATGTTCAGACGAGACTCTTAGGTCATTGAAGAATTCAAAGAAACGGTCACCAAATTGATGGTGATTTGGGGAAAGCCAAACCTGCTTGACTACTTTCCTTTTCTGAGAATTTTAGACCATCAGGGTGTGAGCCACAATATAACCAACAATATGGGTATTATAATTGGGCTGTTGGATCGATCTATAGAGGCTCGCATCCAGAGTAGAAGAGACGGTAGAACTGATGACAGCGGTGGAAAGGCAAAAGAATTTTTGGACATTTTACTTGAAATTAATAGATATGAGAGGGAAAAAATGATGACAACGATGGCAAGGAAAAATACTTTCTGGACATTTTACTTGAAATTAATAGATATTAAGCAACCCGGAATGGGGTAGCTAACATAAACAGAAGACTTCCAAATTTCCTCCCCCTATGATGAGTGTGTCATTTTCCAAAATCAAAGTGGTATTGAGTTGGAAATTGGTATCCAAGGAACCACTTCCTTTCAGTTCCTCTTCACATGAGACTGCGTGG
The DNA here is from genome assembly GCA_034641835.2 of Pinus albicaulis. NCBI lineage: Eukaryota > Viridiplantae > Streptophyta > Pinopsida > Pinales > Pinaceae > Pinus > Pinus albicaulis. Next base: position 1,213,151,186 of record CM076579.1, read on the forward strand.
ATTTCTGAATAGTTATCATTAGTGTCACTATGTGAATCCGTGCTATGCAACATTTCTCAGAAACCATCCTGGTTCAAACTGGGCACCGATATCATGCCACCTAGGTTAAAATCTTTAACAACAAGATTTATTGACTCTAATGTAAAATTAATACCAAGGATGTAAATGAAGGGAATCCTCCGAAGCAAATTAGACTAGTAAATTTCCATAGTGTCGATGCAGGGGCTTCAGAAACCATGGGAGCAAGGGAAGCTAGATACTGTAGAGGTTGCCGAATAATTTGATGGATTCATATAATCGATGAATGTACGACCATCTATGTAACAATCCCATGCATCCTCTCATTACATTATCTGGACTGTGGTATTCAATATAGTTACAACTTGCAGTATGCAACGTGAAACATCCTCTCATAACATTGTTTGGAATGTGGTATACTGTATAGTTACAATCATTCTCCAGTGACAGCCTAGAATGCATAATCATCTATATAGCAGTTGCAGGGTAGTTAAATGCACTTTGTAGAATAGGTGATCTTCTACATAGCATGTCAATGAAGTCTGAAGCAACACCTTGAAATGTATACACTAATTAGAATGCACAATGTATAATGGTAGCTCAATGCTATCATTTGTTAAAATCTAGAATGAGTAAGAATTGACCATGAAGAATTTTACGGTAATAATCACATTAAAATGAACATTCTCGACGAGTTTCGAACCAACCAGTGTGGTTCATCATCAGGACTAGGTGAGAGATCAGATCCGAACGTTGAGTTTAAATAGATGCAGAGATGGCTAAACTAGCCATTAGGATAATGGCTAGTTTGACTTTGAGAATGCTAATTCTATTTTAATTAAATTAATTATTTACTTAATTATTAAATAAAATTTAAAATTATAACGGCTAGTTTTATTTAATTAATTAAAAGTTTAATTATTTAATAAAATATATTTATAAACCTTTATATTTTAGTTAATTAATTATTATTATTATTGTTATTTATTTCATAATTGACCCCTTATTATTTAATTATTTATTACTTATTATATTATAATATGTTATTCTCATTTCTCAAGAAAAAAAAAAAATTAAAAAAAAATATATATATATATATATATATATATACATAGAAAAAATAAATAAATAAATAAATAATAAAATATATACATACATACATACATACATACATACACACACACACACACACACACACACACACACACACACACACACACACACACATATATATATATAGTTCATCAATCACTTTAAGAAAGTACAATATAGGTAGGGATCCAACACCGCACTCCATCACTCTATATTGAGATTTACGGTGCTTTTCGATTTCTGCTCCCATCTCGACATGAGCCGGCCTGATCTCAGCTATGACCTGCCTCTCAATGGGGCACAGATGGTTAAAGCTCAAGATAGTCAGACGGCAGTGAGGTGATTTGCGCATGTGCCGCATGCGCCACGATCTGCTAATAGATCGGGTTCAAGCCAATTTAATGCAGAGTCCTACAAGAACAAGGAATATAGACACCTTTTCCATCCCTAGGGTTTACCGAATCCTTAACCGATTTAAGAGAGCTGCGAATCATGTTAAGAGGCTTGAAGGAAGAAGAAACCTTATGTTTCTTAAGGATCCTAGCAATCCTATCGATGCTTCCCTGAATAAAAGGAAGCCTTACCCTGTGGGCCCACTGATTAGGTTCATTTAAATTTGTATTTCTAACTAAGAGACCTCTTTCTGCTTTAAGAAAAGCCTTAAGGCCTTGAGACTCACTATAACCATTATTACGAAATACACTAAGGAGATGGGTCTTTTCCCCCTCAAGGTGAGAATTGTCAGAGATTCTCAATGCCTTGGTAGCCAAGGTGTTGAGAACGCCTAATTTTTAAGCGGGGAAATGATGAGAACTAGCATGAAGATATTGCTCAATATGGGTTTTCTTTCGAAAAACTTGATGCGAGAAAGAACCATTGTCCTTTCTAGAGATAAGAACGTCAAGGAAGGGAAGACTACCATCCACCTCAAAATCCATGGTGAATTTTATGGAGTTTGATTGACTATTAAGATGAACAAAAAAATGGTCTAGTTCATCCTTACCATGAGGCCAGACGACACAAGCATCATCTACAAAAATTTTCCATAGCTTTGGTCTGGGCTCATGGTAAGGATGAACTAGACCATTTTTTTGTTCATCTTAATAGTCAATCAAACTCCATAAAATTCACCATGGATTTTGAGGTGGATGGTAGTCTTCCCTTCCTTGACGTTCTTACCTCTAGAAAGGACGATGGTTCTTTCTCCCATCAATTTTTTCGAAAGAAAACCCATACTGAGCAATATCTTCATGCTAGTTCTCATCATTTCCCTGCTAAAAAATTAGGCGTTCTCAACACCTTGGCTACCAGGGCATTGAGAATCTCTGACAATTCTCACCTTGAGGGGGAAAAGACCCATCTCCTTAGTGTATTTCGTAATAATGGTTATAGTGAGTCTCAAGGCCTTAAGGCTTTTCTTAAAGCAGAAAAAGGTCCCTTAGTTAGAAATAAAAATTTAAATGAACCTAATTAGTGGGCTGGCAGGGTAAGGCTTCCTTTTATTCAGGGAACCACCGATAGGATTGCTAGGATCCTTAAGAAACATAAGGTTTCTTCTTCCTTCAGGCCTCTTAACACGATTCGTAGCTCTCTTAAATCGGTTAAGGATTCGATAAACCCTAGGGATGGAAAAGGTGTCTATATTATTCCTTGTTCTTGTGGGACTCCTTACATTAGTGAAACTGGTCGATCTATTAACCAAAGGATCAGTGAACATGCTGATGACATTAAGCATGGAAGATCACGCACCTCTGCCCTAGCTGAACATGCAGAAAAGACTAACCATCATATCTGCATTGAAGAGGTCAAGGTCATAGCTAGGATTGACCATTTCCATCATCGGAAGTTAAGAGAGGCTTTAGAAATCGAAAAACGACCCGTAAATCTCAATAGAGATGATGGGTGGAATATAAGCAGGTGTTGGATCCCTGCCCTATATTCTTAGTGGTCAATGAATTTATTTATTTATTTTTATATTTTATATTTTATATTTTTATATTTTAAATATATATATATATATATATATATATATATATATATATATATATATATATATATATATATATATATTTTATTTATTTTATTTTATTTTATTATTTATTATATATATATATATATATATATATATATAATAAATAATAAAATAAAATAATATATATATATATATATATATATATATATATATATTTTAATTTTATATTTATTTATTTATTTTTTCTTGAGAAATGAGAATAACATATTATAATATAATAAGTAATAAATAATTAAATAATAAGGGGTCAATTATGAAATAAATAACAATAATAATAATAATTAATTAACTAAAATATAAAGGTTTATAAATATATTTTATTAAATAATTAAACTTTTAATTAAATAAATAAAACTAGCCGTTATAATTTTAAATTTTATTTAATAATCAAGTAAATAATTAATTTAATTAAAATAGAACTAGCATTCTCAAAGTCAAACTAGCCATAAGTCAAACTAGCCGTTATCCTAACGGCTAGTTTAGCCATTTCTGCATCTATTTAAACTCAACGTTCGGATTTGATCTCTCACCTAGTCCTGATGATGAACCACACTAGTTGGTTCGAAATGCGTCGACAATGTTCATTTTAATGTGATTATTACCGAAAAATTCTTCATAATTTTACTATGGATCACAAAAGCCAAAATTCTATAAAGAATTGATCAACTATTACGACTCTCTAGCCAATGTAAAGGATGATTTATGGAAGGAAATGGTACATCAGCCCGGAATTGAGCCTACACAAGGAATGATTGTGAGATTAGTATATATAGGAGATAATCTCTTGTTTGTTATAATTTTCAGTATGATGCATCGTCATTATTTTAGTTCCTTGTCAGTAGGTACCCAGTTCAAATCTCCGCGCTAGATGCACTAATCTACATGCTACACCAACAGGTTTACTAGATATTTCATGCATCCCTTCGGTTACCTCACAGGTTTTTCTTTGGGAAAAAAGCGCATTATCATCATTCTACTTGGAATTCCTGATCCCTGTTTATTTTTAGCATATTCAGAATAAACTATGCTATTTTGGGCTCATGAAACATTACAAATGGTATCAGAGAATTGGGGATTGATTGGTTCTACTCTATGGCAGACTTTCCACCAATGTTCTTTGACATATGTTTTATACTTGAATTTCGGTTTAATTGAGGTAAATTGAGAGAAATCTGACAAAAAAAAGTTTAAATTGGTACAGTGGAGTCTAAGATTTAAATGAGAAAGTGTTTAAACCTCCATACAATTGAAAGTATACAACAGTAAACAAAGAGAGAACTACTTACCTAGTCCAGGCGTTTCCCTTAGCTCGTATTTCATATGTGATTTCCTGGCCAGCATAGCATCATCAACATCTTGCAACTGTGACATGACATCAATCTCTATTTCTCTTTGCACTTTAGAAACCCCATGATGTCGAGAGGTTTTCATAGGCTTCACAACATCCAGATAAGCTCCTTTCTTAACTCTGGGTACCGAACCAAGGGGGAATGGAGCAACTGGGCTAGCATTACCAACACTCCCATTCTCTGCCACTGGCGGTGCATCTATCACCTTCTCAATTGCCTTAATACCCCCATTACCATTCACAACTCCTATTTCCAGATCCACTACTTGACTGGCTGAAGGCGCAGGAGGATGAGGCGGTGGCTTGGGCATAGCATCGCTAGTCCCTGCATCCACATTACTTATATAGAAATCACCATATGTGCTAACAGTCTCACTAGAGAGATTACTTCTAAATCCGTTCCTCTTAGCCCAAGTCTTCAACACTTTAGGGTTGTGATTTGTATCATGGGCTAAGGGTTCCATTCTCGGTGGCCACAACCCAGGATTTTTCTTGCCCTATAAATTCTCTGATCCATTCTCAATTCCTCTAGTCCGCACTGATGCCATTTCCCTCACTAAGCCAGAAAATCCAAATGCAGCTTCACTTAATTACATGAAAACCCTCAAATGCGTTTAATCACGCCATTATCTATATTTAGCCATAGTTTTCATATCATTCCTCGTCTGTAACTATAAATTTAGTCAGATGTCATGATCTAGGGGATGTTTTACCAAAAATTTAGAACTAATGCCATGTCTTAACTCACGCAAATTGTTTATTAAAAAAATGGAAAAGTACAAAGCAGATCCAGAGTTATATTCTGACGTTTCTTTATATCTGTGCTTGTTGCATATTTCTTAATACTCTAGAGATGCGAAGAAATTTTCACCAAGAAAGACATTGTCTCTTCCTTCGCCGTAAATATATGAAGAAATATAAAAATTCATAAATAGAAAAGATATAAACCCAAGTTACCATGTCACAAATTTGTCTCAAATCTCTTATAACTAACAAAAACTCTCCCGCCAAAAAAAAAAAAATTTGGCGCCAAACAGTCAGTTTCATGGTAACTCATAGCACCAAAGAGTTAGTTTCATGGTAACTCGAAGTAAGAATAACCAATTTTTTCATGGACGGTTCAAAAATAGGTTCTATAGAGTTTCTAGTGGACCTCCAACTTTTTGTTGAAACTACACTATTTTTTTTTCCTTGGTTTCTTCTTTAGATAGAATTTCTAGTGGACCTCCAAATTTTTGTTGAAACTACAGTGTGGTTTTGTTCTTGGTTTCTTCTTGAGATAGAATTTCTAGTGGACCTCTAACTTTTTCAAACTACAGTGTGATTTTGTCCTTGGTTTCTTCCTAAGAGAGTATACTAAAGCTTGAAAGTAGTTGTGTCATCCTAGGGCTAAGCATATATATGGTCGATGGATGTGGGTGTCATCCAAGGGCTAAGCATATATATTGCTAATGGATGTGGGGAATTTAGGGTTGCAATATAGCACCAAACTATGTATATGTTTTTTGTCAATGTTAAATTAAATATAATCAATGTTGTGTGTCAATGCCACCGAGACTATAATGGATGCTAATTATTAATATAAACTAAAAAATAAAATAAAATATAAATATATTTTTAATAATAACAATAAAGTGCCAACGGGGCATAGAATAGACGGTGATGGGGTGTATTGTTAAGTCACTTTGTGATGTGGAGGTTACGAGTTTGAAAGTTTGTGGACAAAAAATCATCATGTTAAGGGTTGGTGTGGCCTAGGCCGGGTGTGATCCCCTGGTGATTTTGATAGCTTAGATGCCCCTAGGCCGTGGTTTCTCAAGCCACAGGTCAAGTTTGATGTAATCTTTGATAAACTCAAGTCTGAGGTAATCTCTGATAAACTCATACCGCATGATAAAAAATAAAATAACAATGAATTAAAATAATTCAGATAATTTCAATTTAACAAAATGTAACACTTCGGTATCAAAATTTCATTTTTCCATTTATGGAGTGACACAATTAAAAATTACTAACATAAATGACTAATTCATATACTTGTCATACTTGTTATTTGGCCATATTTTTATCTTGGAATGTAATAGTCATTTACAATAATCATTATTAATTTATGTCACTTATTATCTAGTCATATATTGTAATCCTAGACTAAATTAGTCATTTAAGTTAATCTCTTTTATTTTAGTCACTTATTATCTAGTCGTATATTTTATCCCTAGAATAATTTAGTTATTTAAGTTAGTCGTTTTTATTTTAGTCACTTATTATGTGGCCTTATATTTTATTCATAGACTAAATTAGTAATTTAAGTTAGTCATTTTTAGTTCAGTCACTTAAAATTGCTCAAATTTAGTAGTAAGTCACTTCAAATAATTGTGGTGAATAAATTTTTTAGTCACCTGGTCATTAATTTCATCATTTTCTACTAGTGTTAAGTTGGTCCAGAAGGTCATCAATCCATGGGATCGGGTACCTATTCTAGACAGTGATATTTTTCAGCACCCGATAGTCAATACAGAGTATCCAAGTACAATCCTTCTTCTACACCAACACGATCAGGCTCCCATAGGGCAATGAACTTGATCAGATGTGACCTTTATGTAGTAGCTCCTGAATTTGCCTCTTGATTTCGTCATTCTCTTGAACAGAGCGCCTATAGATTGGTCCATTAGGAAACAGTGCACCTGGGGTAAGATCGATGGGGTGCTTGACCTGATAGTGTAGAAGCACCCCTGTTGGTGAGGTGAAAATGTCCCCGTACTCCTCCACAACATTATCCATTTGTTGTTGTCATGCAGAGGAGCCCTATATGGAGGTCGTGGCCACAATATTCTTCTTGCCCTGAGGGCAGATCATCTGGAAAATAAATTTCTCGGTTTTGGAAATGAGCTTACTACATTATTTTGCAATAACCAAAGAGATGGTGCGAGGTGGTGCTACCTACGATATCATGTACAACATATTTCCCAAAGTAACAATAATAGTGCGAGGTCGAGACTCATACACATCATGTCGCTTCCACAAGTATGGTTGGGCTAATAATACATAACAAACATCAAGACGAGAAATGTCACATAATAACTCATTCGTGAAGGGCTTGATGTTGTAGGGAAGGCAGCAATGCTGTATGACGCAGAGATCCCGTCCTTGGTGAAGCCACTAGATGGTGTATGTCAGTGGGTGTTATGTGGTTGAAAATCCTAGCTGCTTCATAACCTCTAGTGAAATGAGGTTCTTTTGACTCTTGTTGTTGACAATGAACTACAGTGGGGAACCCTTTACCCACATTTGGGACTGGAAGAGGTTGCCCCCTTCCTCTAGATCTTCCAGTTCCTCCTTCTGGACCTTCATGGTGGCAACGGTGGCGTTGGGATCCGAATCGATAATATAATTCCATTTTTCATTCCCATTTTTAGGTTTTGATCCAGATTTGGAGCATGCATCTAATTTAGAAGCCTTCAGCTTGGCCACTAGTGATTTCTTGTCTCAACACTCACTTTTGTTGTGATTGGATATCTTATGAAATTAACCCCACTTTCCCATGTCCTTCTTTGGCTTCATAGTAATTTTCTTTGCTTGTGCCTTTGGAAGGTTATCCTGGGCCGCCCTGCCTTGGATTTGTCCTTTGGTCTGTGTTTTGGGGTGTTATCACTCCATCGGATCTCTGAAGGCTGAGAAGGAAACCAACAAAGGTAACCACGAGCACTTTGGCCTAGTAGCTAGGCCTACTAGGCAAGAGAGGGATCTCTCACTAAGATCACAACTAAATTGACTGGATAATAAGGATTTTAGGCTAGGTATAGTAAGCTCTAGGGTTTGATTGACTCATTTTGGGTGTTGGATGGTGAATTAGGTCAAGGAAGAACTAGGTCAGGGTACTAAGGATAAAAATTGCAGAGATTTGATGGGGCAAGTCAGGCACATAATTTAACACATTTAGGTATCTTGATGAGTGTATTAGACTACTAGGGTTTTAAAAAAGAGCATGGAAATCATGAATTCTTTTCAATCAGAAGAAAGTGAAATGAAACTATGATAAATACTCCAAAACATAGCATCAAATAATGAATTCTGCTTATCTAACTTAGGAATCAGTCACATTGAGAGATGGAAATGAAAATGGAAACCATAATACATTCAAACATATGAAAACCTAAGAGGCAACACTGCTAAAACACATACCATAGGAATCCAACCAAAATAGCTGCAACTCTGTCTATTAGTTCCTTCCAAAAATGACTAATTACACTAGTGTTCAAAGATCAATTACACGACATCCAACCCTTTCCATGACAAAGGAAATGAAAGATATATACCAAAACAAATTCTCCCCAATCTCAGGGGTCGAATCCATGACTTATGGAGCTGTTCCCCAAAGTCCTCAACTAGAATCCTAATGACTAGGGAGGTCAACAAACTCATCCCTATCTTTGATGAAACTGATTCACTTGACCCAAAATTACATGTTTAGTTGATGTATCTACCTCTAGTAACTATACAAGACATAATTACATTTCATTTTTACATTCACATCAGTAAATATCCTTGGAATCCATCAATCATATAAGAAAAATGAAAACTCTAAAGAAATTAGCAAACTGTAAAAAGTGTAGTGTCCTTGCAAAAAGCGTAGCGTGCCTGGGAAAAAGTGCAGTATGGGCCTTAAAATCAACGTTTGACTGCGTTCTTGAAGTCCAAATTGAGCCCAAGATGGCTCATTGGAAAACGCTTCCAGTCAAATTGTCAAAAAAGTCCTCAAGATCGGAAAATGATGGATTGAAGCTCCTCAAAAAATGAAATATCCAAATACTGGTCCAAAAGCACAGCGTGAGGCTGAAAAAGGTGGCAGAAAGGTGTTTTTTAGGAGTTTTTTGGGATTTTCAACTTGTTAAAAGCTCAGTTTTTGGAGTGCCAATAGTCAAAATTTGATGTAGAAACCATTATATTTCCATCCATGCAGAGTTTTTATCATTTAGATGCCTCCATAAAAATCCCAGCATGGCCCACGGTGTGCTTTTTGCAAGCTAATTGTGCAAAAAGTCAGTAAATTTTTACCAAATTTCCTAAAAAACTAAAAACTTGCCCAAAAACCTTCAAAACTTCTGGATGAAGTCTTGATGAAGTATGTCAAGCTACCAAGGAGGCATCAACAAGAAAATCAAGTTTGCCCCTCTCCTTTTGACTGATTAGGGTTTCCTTGAGCTTTTCCTTCAATTGCTTTACCTTGACATTGCAAATTTTGTTTCTGGTGTGATAGTGATTAGCCATGTGCCTCAGCATCTGATTTTCCTTGTTTACCTTATGAAGGAGCTTCTCCAACTTTATGTTCATTCTGTCAAGCCACACTTCTCTATCATCATTGATTTCTCTTGCAATTCTTTCCTCAAAGCTAAGTTATTCTGCCTTATGTTTTTCCTTCTCCATTGCTCTTTTAAGGCCCCTAGTTTTTGGGCTCTTCTTGGTGATTTGGGCCTCATCCTCATCAGACTCATAATGTGCCATCACTACTTTGCCTTTGACATCTTTCCTCTTAGCCTTCAACAACTCCATTTACAAAAGTAATTTTTTGTACTCAATTGTTTGTTTTCTTGCTCAAGGAAGGAGATGAAAAATTATGGCCTTGCCAAATTATTTTGCAGCTCTAATATTTCGGCATCGTTCTCTTTGATGACTAGGTTTGAAGTTTCATGTTCATATTGGAGCTCCAAGTCCACCAGGTAAAACTCCTTTTCTTCCTCATGAAGAAGGGTTTATTTCTCTTGCACAACTTCCTCCTGTTGCTGATGATATCCCTGTTTTGTTGATGTAGAAGGCAAGGCCCCTACCACAATATGTGGAGCAAACACTTGCATATGTCCTCTCATATAGGTTTTGACCTCTTTTTTCTTTTTAATTTTCTTCATTGTAGCCCTACTAGATAGCCTATTTTGTTTTTGAGAAACTAATGCTGATGGTGGAATAGGTCTAGCAGGCTAATTTAGAGGTGTAGTGAAGACCTCTGCCTCAATGAAAGTCTCCCATGCAATGTTCAAATATTTGAGGTGATGAAGGAAAATGATTTTAATGAGTGAATGAAGGAAGAGGATATTCATTTGAAGCTCATACTCTCTGTTATACACTATGTAGGCCATCTTGTCAATGCTCATGTACAAATAGTAGGGAAGGTTGAGAAATTTCACTTTAATGAAATGCATGGGCAACCTGATGTGATAACTGTATAGTATAGAGGATCTTCCCTCACAAGTGAAATATTTCATGATGATCTTCATCATGAGATAAAACCTATTAAGCAACTGACCAAAAGGAAATGTTTTCTTGATGTTGTCTTTGTATGGTGCTTTGAGGTAAGGTTCATACAGTTGGGTATCCAAATCTTTAGTTTTGAACCACTTTTCACCTACATTGGGTATCCCTGTTGCTGCTGCAATGATGTCTGTAGAACTGGTGAATTTCACCCTTGGAATGCTCACTTAGTATTTTTGTAGGTTGGTGATGAAGATCCTGGTCAAATTAGGATGGCTTTGCACTCTTTGGACCATCTCACAAAACTCAAAACAACCTACATGCTGAAAAAAATTGACTGCTAAGGGTGATGACATCAATTACCTAGTGTTTGATGGCTCTAACCTTAATATTCTCCCTCCTTTATTGTATGTTTTCTTCTCTTCTTCTAATGTGTTTCTCTCCTCTTCCATTATGTTCAATTTTGTCTAGAAACCCTAGGGGAGAAGGTGAAGGGAAAGGGAGTGGGATTATAGGGTTAGGGAGTTGGGATAAGTGAGGGAAAAATTGGGGAATGGTATAAGGGAGTTAGGAAGCTTAGGGAAGTGATGGGTATTTTAAATGAAAAAGGATATAGGGTAGGGAATTCAATTACAGGGATGTTGTCTAGCTACCTAGAAAAGCACAATGTAGGGGTATGTTTTTAGGGAATATAGCTTTGGAATGGGGAATGAAGGGATGTGAGGGTAGTGGGGAGTGAATTATAGTGTGAGGGAGGTAAATGAGTCTAAGGAAAAAAAATTAACCCTAAAAACATTGAAAAATAGGGTTTAATTACTAGAACTTGGCATGGAGGGTAAAGGAGAGGTTTCCACCATAATCTTATGACCATGAGCTGAAAGGAGAATCTTCCAAGATGTAACTTACTTGGAAATGAGTGAAGAAACCCTTAATTGTTGTTTAAAACTTTGGAGATAATATTTTAGGTGGTAGATCCTTCACTACAAAAATCACAACAAGCTTGAGAAAGGCACAACGAACACTGAGAAAAGTTTAGCATTCTTTAGAAAAGCGTACCCACTAAAAAAAGCGCAACGCCTCTGGAAAAAGCACAGCGATGGACCCTGAAACTTTGTTTTTTGAAGAAAACTTTGATTTTTGACTTGAAGAAGATGAGAGCTCGATGTTGGAGAATGAAAGTGAGTGATTTTTGGTCTTTGAGGGCCTTTTATAGTTAGAGAAATATCATTAAATAGACATAGACCCCCATTTCCTTTTTCCAAAATCAACTTTACATTGATTTTTACCTTTAACCGTTGAACTTGATCTTTGAACTTTATATTTTGATGGCTTAGGAACACTAAATTGATTTTTAAAACTTTGATCATTTGTTGATGGAACCTTGAGTATTGCAGCTACTTGGAACTCTAAAGTACTTATTACAAATTAATAACATAAAATTACATTTTTCTTTGAAATGAAATTTACAAATCAAATTTACTAATGAAATTTCTTTATTGTCACTCATTCACTTGCTGGAATTTATGCATGAAATGATGATTTGATGACCTTGGAAGCCTTAGGACCTAATGGAAACTTTAGACTGAATGAAACCATGATGAAAATAAATGTAATGATGATGAAAACTCATGAATGATAGTACACTCAACAAAGAGGTGGAATGAGCGATGAAAACTCATGAATGATAGTACACTCAACAAAGAGGTGGAATGAGCGATGAAAACTCATGAATGATAGTACACTCAACAAAGAGGTGGAATGAGCGAACAAGTAGTAAAATTTTGAAAGGAGTGATATCAGACCTAGATCTACATAAAGTGACCAAATTTTTGCATGGTGACCTAATGGAATGAAAAAAATTTCAAAATGGGACCCTAAAAAGACATGATAAGAGTATATTTGATCACTAGTGGCAAGATGCAAAAACTGACACTAACATTGGCTCCAGCTGGGGATGGTAGCTCCTTGGAGGTGTCAAGAACACCATAGACCAAGTAGCCTAACCATTGGGCATGGGGTCCAAAGCTAAAATCCAAACTGAATGCTGAAAAATTGATATGATAAACTGACTCAAAACTAAGTCAAAACTGAATGACTTTAATTTGACTAAACTTTGAAAACAACAAAAAACCAGTGAAAATTTATGGCCTTCACCTCAGGCTCCAAGCTCCGATGAATCCTCACTTCACACTTTACAGAAAAGTTAAACTAATATATACAATGGAATTGGGAAATCTAAAATTTTTATTATAAAATATAATGCTTAAAGATCCTACCATTGATTGGTCCTCCTAAGAAATCTTCTCCATTCATCTCCTTCAATATGAAAGCATGCTGTCCACGAAAGGCTGCAATCTTGTATGGCCTTTTCCACAGGTTCTGAAATTTTCCGTGCTTCCCTTTTCCCTCGTTCCTTGCATCCCATCGGAGGATCACATCTTCAATCTTAAAATCATCTGCCTTAGTCTTGTGGTCATATACCTTATTTATCTTTTCATGAAGCTTTGAGGTGTTCTGAAAGACCCCATCTCTTGTTTGTTGAATATGGATCATCTGATTGATCCGATGCTATACATCATTCTCTTCACTTCCTCCTTCTTGTAACAACTTCATGACCGAGACTGCAAGCGATGTAGGAAAAAAAAATGTATACACCATAAACCAACTGAAAAGGGAACATTCCTATTTATTTCTTACTACTCACCATGCCTGCCCACAAAGTATTAACAATATTTTTGTGCCAGTTCTTCTTGTTTTCCTCTAGCATATTCTTTATGATATCAATAAAATATTTATTAGAATATTTTTCTAAGCCATTAAATTGTGGATAATAGGCGCTTGAGTGCCAAAATTTGATGTTGTACTTGTCATAGAACTCAACCAGTTTCTTCAACTTGAATGCAGCCGCATTGTCAGTAATGATCTTATGAGGACAACCAAAACGAGACAAAATGTTAGTCTCCAAAAATTGAATAATTACTAAATCTGTTGCTTTCCTTATTGGGATCACTTCGATCCATTTGGTGAAGTATTCGGTGGCCATTAAGATCCATTTATGTTGTGTAGATGATGTAGGGTGAATCTTTGTGATAAAGTCAAGGCCCCATTGCTGAAAAGGTGCATGCACTGAAATAGGTTGCAAAGGTAATGGAAGAAGTTTTATCTTACCTTGAAACACCTGAAACTCATGGAAACTCATCACTATTTGATACAAGTATGCAAAAAGAGTTAGTCAATAATATCCAACCATTAACACTTTGATGTCTAAAGCACGTAAATTTGATTCAGCCATGAGCTTGGCTAAAAACTAACCTTTGATCAGCTTTGCGGGCTTGATCTTGAGGTCATATTATAACATTGCTTCTATCCACTTCCCTCTTCTATCTTCTGGATCAGTCTGCATAAGAACATCCCTTACTGCTGCATTGGGTACATAAGGCTATAATATGTGAATGTAAGATGTATACACGGAAATAATTCAATGCCTTTACCAAAGCCAAGGCTTTCTTCTCAATGATATTGTATCGAAGGGCTGCATCCATGATGGTATGGCTAAAAAATGCAATGGGTTGATTAGTATTATCCTTGTTTTGCATCAAGACCACAACCAAGGAATGCTCAGATCCAAATGAGAATATAATAAAATCAATGGAGTAATTGGGGCTGATTAAAACAGGGGTTGTAGTTAAGGAAAAATTCATAAATTTAAAGGACTTTTTGGCATCCTTAGACCACTTTACCTCATTATCTTTCTTTAAAATTTTGGTCATTTCTCGAAAGTGCTCAACCACATTTGGAATAAACCTCCTTAATAATTTCGTCTTACCATGGAAAGCTTGGATTTATTTCTTATTGCATGGAAAGTCAATTTGTTGAATAGCCTCAACCCGAGAAGGGTCAATCTAGATACCATCCTTGGAGATGATGTGACGGAGAAGCTTGCCCTCCTCTATGGAAAAAAGGATCTTTTTTTATATTAAGAGAAATTCCAAATTTCCTGCATTTCTGAAATACAATTCTTAAGTGATAAAAGTGTTCATCATTGGAAAGAGAAAAAATTGGCAAATAATCAAGATATACAACTAAGAAAACATCTTTCCCATCGGAAAAGGCTATGTCCATTGCCTGCTGAAAGGTGGCCCCTCCATTCTTGAGTCTAACTGGCATCTTAGCATATTTAAATGTTCCCCAAGGTGTTGTGAAGGTTGTTTTGTTTTGGTCCTTCTCATGCACTAAACTTTGATTGTATCCTAAATATCCATCAAGAAGTGACATTCGGGAAGCCCCAACCACTCTCTATAGGATATGATCCATTTTGGGAAGGGGATAATTATCCTTAAGAGACACCTGATTTATAAAATCAATGTAAAGCCTAATTTCTCTAGTTCTCTTCCTTACCAGAACTAGATTCGATATCCAGTTAGAAAATCTGATGGGAACAATGATGCCGGACTTATAAATTCTGCTCACTTCCTTTTCTATCAATGGAAACAACCTTGGGTTTATTATTATTAGCTTTTGTCTAAAGAGCTTTTGGTCGGGCTTAATTGGAATGGTATGCTGAATGATATTCTTATCATAAAATTTCAAGTTTGCATAATCCCAAGCAAAGACATCAGAAATTCAGGCAATAAATAAATTTATTTGTCTTTTACCTTAGGAGATAAATACTTGGACAGTTTGACCATCTTAGGCTTGTACGATGTTCCAATGTTCAAATCCTCTACACCTTTTTCTATAGGAACCAATGTCGACTTCCTAGCAACATCATCTTGATCAAACAATTCTTCCAATGGTATGAGACCTCTTGGAATATTGTTATTCTTCAATTGTAATATATCAACCTGAGTGGCTTCGATGACTTGGTCATCCTTGTCATAAACTTCATCAATAAAATAATTCTCGAATTCACCTTCATTTTGCAAAACACTATTTACCTATTTTTCATCCCAAAACACTTTCCAATACTGCAAGTTGTCAGGAATAGTTGGAAGATGTTTAACATGGATTTCAAAATTCTTATTGGAAAATATGGGGATCTTGAAATTACTTGCTGATGTAGCAAGCGAATCTGCAATAAAATTCTGACTTCTTGGCATTACAAACAATGTATATTTGGGAAACAAATTTAGGATATCCAGTACAACACTGATATAGGCTCTCATTCGTGGATGCTTGGCCTAGTATTCCCCTTTTACCTGTTTTATCACAAGTTCGGAGTTTCCATAAACTGAAATTCTTCTTGCACCCAACTTTTTTAGGATTTTGAGAACGGTGATCAATGCCTCATATTCTGCCTCATTGTTAGAAAAGTTGAAAGCCAACTTATATGAACATAATATTACATTTTTGGGAACTTTACCTTGCCAATGAAGAGGACCATGGATCCAAATTCTGATGCGTGCCCCGTCTTTTCCCAAGGCACCATCAAAATCCATGGTCCAAAGACTATTTTTATCTTCTAGGTGTTGGAATTATGATTTCTGTTCTATCTCATATTTTTGGGCCACTTCTTCATTCTGTTATGAACTTTTCTCTACCTTATGTGATGACTACTCTGAAGAACTAGGAAAATTTCCTTTTCCCTCATCTAAAACTGCTTTGACACAATTGGAAATTTCTGGAATATATTCTACTTCTACGAGATGACTATCTACATAATTCAAATCGCTATCATTGAACAAAATAAATGATTCAATATCTGTATGTACAACATTAATTGGATGACTGTTAGGTTTCTCTTTGCCCGTAATCATGTATTTCATCTTCGTTTCCCGATACTAGTATCTCAATTGTATGAAAAATGGGATGGTGGCATAAGAGAAATCTAGTTGCAAAGTTCCTCTCAACTTCGCTCCCCAAGATCTCGACAACAACATACCAAACCATGGCGGTATATAAACTACCACCATATCCATCAAGACATTATTTGATGGAATTTGTTCAAGGGAAACTACCAAATCCTTTATGAGACCAATACAACGAACCTACCCGAATAAAAGGAATATAAGTCATGGTATGGACGAGTTATATCTAGGCCCAATTTCTCTATAATGGCTTTCGACATCAAATTATGGGAATCTCCAGAGTCGGGCATGGAATTGTGAAGGATACATTGGTGAATTCTCAGACTTAAATAGAATGGGGGAACTTCACTATCCTCTAACTGACCATCTATTGCTGGACCAAAAATAAGTCCAGGTTGGTCATCTTCGACATTTACGATATCAGATAAAGGATCCACTTTCAACATTTTGGCTACCTGGGACTTATACTGATTGTTTTTGACCATTTTAGTTAAAGGGATGGAGACTTTTAATTTGGACATTTCAGTTTCTAATCTGAAAGGAATGGATTTGTCTACCTCTTTGATGATGGTGTCTCTTTCGTTGGGCTGGTCCTATGGTGTAGCTTCCTTCTTCTAACCATCCTTTTCTTTGCTCAGTGTGCTTGTAGATAGCTCATTAACCTTGATCTGATTTTCAGCTGTAGGTTCCTTTCCTTTGTTCGGATTACCTTGAGGATTTTTCTTCGATTGAGTATATTTTTGTTGGGATGCTTGCTTCTGAATAGGATTGACTGGGAAATCTCTACTCCTCAATGAGTATTTCCTCTACTGTGAGCCGAGTGCATTCAAATAACCCTATTGATAATCAACAAACTCAACCTCCAACTAATTATCATTGGCTAATATGTAATCTTCATCCTTAGGAACATTGGTCTTCTCAACATACTCTTCATTTTCTGTCAAAAATATGGGGTGGCCATCAGCTGTAAAAAAAAGTGATTTTCTTCCACAATTGTATCTTCCTCCTCTTCCTCAACTCCTTGAGCATAATTTTACTACAAGGGTGTTTGAATCTGTTGTTGCTATGTTGGTTTCTCAAGAGCCCTTTATTCTATTTGTTTGATTCTAAATTGAGGTTGTTGTTGCTGTCCTCTGAAGTTAGGATTTCTAACATGTGCTTCCAGTTTTCTTTCTGTAATGGAAATTCTATCAACCATCCTTTCTAATGTCCTTATCAAAATGTCTAATTTTACCTCAGAGGGTGAGGATGCTTCTTCTTTGATGGCTACTTTTCTCTCACCCTTCATATTTGACTTTTTAATTGTCAAGATTGCTTCCACACTGACTGCATTCCTCTGCATGTTTTCTAATGTTGCAGGATTCCTCTCTCGTAGCTGGTATTCCATTTCTGGATAAAATCCATCCAGATAATTCAAGAGTGCCAAACTTAGAGGAGGTTTGATCTCATTTGGAATTGAATTGTATACTCTTTTGAAACGAGCAGTGAAATATTAAACTGATTCATTTGGATTTCTTTTTAGATTATCATATTCATAAAGAATCTACAAGGGATTCTTCTTCACTTCCCATCAAGCTATGAAGGCATCTATCAGCTGATCTGGAGTGGCTATAGAATTTGCAGTCAATGATCTAAACCAGGTTTTAAAATCTCCAGAAAATCTCTTAACTATGATTCTCATCTTGGCATCGTCAGCATCTATTTCTTACAGGTAAATAAAGTCAGTGACTTTGACTATGTGTTGTTTTGCATTGATTTGAGAACTCTAATGAAAGAGAGGGAGTCTCTGGCCATAGCCTTGTGGTAAGGCATTGAGTTGAGATGGTAAAATCAGGGGTTCAAATCTGGTCATGATTCCTGCTAAGTGAAGTACAAGAGTGACAATGGAAGGAGTTGACTTAATGGGTAATGAAGTAGAAGGTGTATAAGAGGAAGCTACAATTGACTGGGATTGTGTCAGAATGGGTAATGAATCTTGCTGGTATTGGATTATGGCTTTTTCAAATTTTTATTGAAGTTGATTAGCTAACTTTTCAAGCCTATAGAATGGACTCTAGAATTTTGTGTCAAAGTCTGATTCAGATTTAATTTCTTCAGAAAGTAAATTATCTTCGAGTTTTAAGGAATCAAAATTCACCTCAGATAATGATTTTACTTCAGAAAGACTTAATGGTTCAAATATTATATCAGACAGAGAGGTTTCAGACTTTGATCGAAATAAAGACAACTCAAATTTCAAATCAAAAGGTATGTCTTCCAGAGATAAATCTTTTGCGGGTAACTAGGAAGATCTTACCAATGGAGAAGGATTTGAATGAAATTGTGTGTGTTGATATCTTTTCTTCCGAACAAGTCTCTCTAAATCTTCAACTAGATTAGCTGGATGTGGATCTCGATTTGATCTGGTGTATCTCCTCAAAGCCAGAATGTTCACTATTCAACAACTTGCTTCTTTGCAACTTTTAGATCAGCCTTCACAAAGACTTAGACCTATTACCCACAGACCTAGAATTTGATGAAATTATGGTACAACCAGGGACTCGGATTGTCACTTTCTTCCCCAGTATGATCGCCAAGATGTCATCGCTCCACCAGATCTCCGAAAGCTGAGAAGGAGACAAGCAAAGGTAACCACATACCGCTTTGGCCTAGTAGTTAGCCCTATTAGGCAGGAGAGGGCCCTCTCCATGATATCACAACCAACTTGACTGGATAATAAGGATTTTAGGCTAGGTATAGTAAGCTCTAGGGTTTGATTGATTTATTTTGGGTGCTGGATGGTTAATTAGGTCAATAAAGAACTTGGTCAGGGCATTGAGGATCATAATTGTAGAGATCTGATGGGGAAAGGTAGGCACATAATTTAACACATTTAGGTATCTTTATGAGTGGATTAGAATGTTAGGGTTTTTAAAAATATCATGGAAATCATGAATTATTTTAAATCAGAAGAAAGTAAAACACAACTAGGATAATTCCTCCAAAACAGAGCATCAAATAATCAATTCTTTGTATCTAACTTAGGAATCAATAAAATTGAGAGATGGACATGAAAATGGAAAGCATAATACATTCAAACATATGGAAAAAATAAGAGGAAACACTGCTAAAAAAAATACCACAATAATCCCACCAAAATAACTGCAACTCTGTCTATTAGTTCCTGCCAAAAATGACTGATTACACTAGTGTTCAAAGATCAGTTGCACAACATCCAACCCTTTCAATGACAAAGAAAATGAAAGATATAGACCAAAAAAGTTTCTCCCCAATCTCAGGGGTTGAATCCATGGCTTGTGGAGTTGTTCCCCAAAGTCTTCAACTGGAATCCTAATGACTACAGAGGTCAACAAACTCATCCCTATCTTTGATGAAACTGATTCACTTGACCAAAAATTACATATTTACTTGATGTATCTACCTCTAGTAACTATGAAAGACATAATTACATTTCATTTTTACATTTACATTAGTAAATATCCTTGGAATCCATAAATCAACTGAGGAAAAATGAAAATTCTAAAGAAATCAATAGATTGTAAAAACCGTAGCGTGCCTGGGAAAAATCCGAGCATGGGCCTTCAAATCAACTTTTGACTACCTTCCTGAAGTCCAAATTGAGCCTAAGATGGATCATTGGAAATTTATTCTAGTATAGTTATCAAAAATGTCCTCAAGACCTGAAAATAACAGAGTGAATCTCCTAAAAAATTAAATCTCCCAAGACTGGAAAAAAGTGGAGTGTGAGGCTAAAAAAGGTGGCATAAAGGTTTTTTAGGAGGTTTTTGGGCTTTTCCACCTATCAAAAGCTCTATTTTTGGAGTTACAATAGTCAAAAGTTGATGTAGAGACCATTATATATCCACCCCTGCAGATTTTTCCAGAAAAAGCGCAGCGTGGCCACGTTGTGCTTTTTGTAGGATGACTGCGCAAAAACTCTGTAAAATTTTACCAAAATGCCTAAAAAACCAAAAAATTTCCCAAAAAACTTCAAAACTGTTGGATGAAGTCTTGATGAAGTATGTCAAGTTACCAAAGAGGCATCATCAAGAAACTCAAGTTCTCCCTTCTCCTTTTGACTGATTAGGGTTTCCTTGAGCTTGTCCTTCAATTGCTTTACCTTGAGATTTTAAATTTTGTTTCTGGTGTGATAGTGATCAGCAATGTGCCTCAACATCAAGTTGTCCTTGTTGGGCTTATGAAGGAGCTTCTCTAGGTGTATGTTCACTCTGTCAAGCCAAACTTCTCTGTCATAATTGATTTCTCTTGCAATTCTTTCCTCAAAGGTGAGTTCTTCTGCCTCATGTTTTTCCTGCTCCAATTCTCTTTTAAGTCCCCTTGTTTTTGCTCTCTTCTTGGTGATCTCAGCCTCATCCTCATCAAACTCATCATGTGCCATCACTGATTTTCCTTTAAAATCTTGCCTCTTAGCCGTCAATAACTCCATTTCCAAAATTACTTGTTTTTCACTCAATTGTTTGTTTTCTTGCTCAAGGAAAGAGATGACAAATTGTGCCCTTGCCAAATTATCTTGAAAATCTCTGATTTTGGAATATTTCTCTTTGATGACCAGGTTTGAAGTTTCATGTTCATATTGGACCTCCAATTCCACTAGGTCAAACTCATTTTCTTCCTCATGATGAAGGGTTTCTTTCTCTTGGACAACTACCTCCTGCTGCTGATGATATCCCTATTTTGCTGATGTAGAAGGCAAGGCACCTTCCACAATCCATGGAGAAAACACTTTCCTATGTCCTCCCTGATAGGTTTTGAAATTTTTTTCCTTTTTAGTTTTCTTCACTGTAGCCCATATAGATAACCTAGTTTGTTTTTGAGAAACTGATGTTGATGGTGAGATAGGTCTAGCAGGATGATTTGGTGGTGTAGTGAAGACCTCTACCTCAATGAAAGTCTCCCATGAAATGTTCAACTATTTTAGGTGATGAAGGACAATGATTTTAATGGGTGAATGATGGAAGAGGTTGTTCATTTGAAGCTTATACTCTCTGTTCTACACTATGTAGGCCATCTTGTCAATTCTCCAAATAGTAAGGAAGGTTGAGAAATTTGACCCTAGTGAAATTCATGAGAAACCTGATGTGATAGTTGTATGGTCTGGAGAATCTTCCCTCACAAGTGAAATATTTCATGATGATCTTCATCATGGGAGAAAATATATTAAGCAACTGGCCAAAAGGAAATATTTTCTTGATGTTGTATTTGTATGGTGCTTTGAGGTAAGTTTCATACAACTGCGCATCCAAATATTTAGTTTTGAACCACTTTTCACCTACATTGGGTATCCTTGTTGCTGTTGCAATGATGTCTGTAGAAATGGTGAATGTTACCCATGCAATTTTCACTTTATATTTTTGTAGGTTGGTGATGAAGATCCTGGTCAAATTAGTATGGCTACGCACTCTTTGGACCATATCACAAAACTTAAAACAACCTACATGATGAAAACATTTGACTGCTAAAGGTGATGACATAGATTCCCTAGTGTCTGATGGTTCTAACCTCAATATTATCCCTCCTTTGTTTTAGTTTTTCTTCTCTTCTTTTGTGGTGTTTCTGTCCTCCTCAATGATGTTTCTCTCCTCCTCCATTTTGTTCAGTTTTGTCTATAAACCCTAGGGGAGAAGGGGAAGGGAAAGGGAGTGGGATTATAGGATTAGGGAGTTGGGATAAGTGAACGAAAATTTGGGGAAAGATATGAGGGAGTTAGGAAGCTTAGGGAAGTGATGGGGAGTTGAAATGATAAAGAAGATAGGGTAGGGAATTCAATTATAGGGATTTTGTCTAGCTGACTAGAAAAGCATGACGTAGGGGTAGGGTTTTAGGGAATATAGCTTTGGAATGGGGAATGAAAGGATGTGAGGGTAGTGGGGAGTGAATTACAGTGCAAGGGAGGTAAATGAGTCTAAGGAAAAACAAATTAACCTTAAAAACTTTGAAAACTAGGGTTTAATTACTAGAACATGGCATGGGGGGTAAAGGAGAGGTTTCGACCATAAAATTATGACCATGATATCAAAGGAGGCGCTTGCAAGATGTAACATAGTTGGAAATGAGTGAAGAAAACCTTAATTTCCATTTAGAACCTTTGGAGACAAGCTTTGAGGTGGTAACTCCTTCACTACAAAAAGCGCAGCAAGCTTGAGAAAGGCGTAGTGAACATTGAGAAAAGCGCATCATGCTCACTGCAAAAAGTGTAATGCCCGTGGAAAAAGTGCTGTGATGGGCACTGAAACTCTGTTTTTTGAAGAAAAATTTGATTTTTGACTTGAGAAGCCAAGAGCTCGATGTTGGAGAATTAAAGTGAGTGATTTTTGGTATTTGAGTGCCTTTTATACTTAGGTAAATATCATTAAATAGACATGGACCCACATTTCCTTTCTTCAAAATCAAATTTACATTGATTTTTACCTTTAACCTTTGAACTTGATCTTTTGATGGCTTAGGAACACTAAATTTATTTTTGGAACTTTGATAATTTGCTGATGGAACCTTGAGTATTGTAGCTACTTGGAACTCTGAAGTACTTTTTAAAAATTAAGAACATAAAATTACATTTTTCTTTAAAATCAAATTTACAAATTAAATTTACTGATGAAATTTCTTTATTTTCACTCCTTCACTTGCTAGAATTTATGCATGAAATGATGATTTGATTACCTTGGAAGCCTTAGGACCTAATGGAGACTCTGGAATTAATGAAACCATGATGAAAATGAATGTAATGATGATGACAACTCATGACTATTGACACACTCAGCAAAGAGGTGGAATGAGCTAGCAAGTAGTAAAATTTTGAAAGGAGTGCTATCAGATCTAGATCTACATCCAGTGACCAATTTTTTGCATGATGACCTAATGAAATGAAAATTTTAAAAATGGGACCCTAAAAAGACATGATAAGAGTCTATTTGATCACTGGTGACAGGATGAAAAAACTGACACTAATAGGGGGCACCTTTCCCTTGCTTCTGATTGGCAAATCCAAAGTCTCGCTTCTTATGTTTGAGCTTCTTCTCAATCTTGGCAGCTTAACGATATGCTGAACCAAGCAAGGAAATGTCGAGGATATCCATTCCCCCCTAAATGTATCTGTGTAGACAAATGCAGTACTTCAACACCAAATTTTTTTCTAAATCTTTGATACCCAATTTTTTGCGCAGGGTATGAAACAGATTCATCAGCTCATGCACATCTTGATCCCTTTGCCGCCGCAACGTTGTCCATTGTATGCCCTTGTCCTAATAGCTCCCACAGGGTAATAATGTTCCTTGATGGTGTCTTGGAAAGAATTCCAAGTGGGTTCAACTAAAAATAGATAGGTTTCCCACCAATCATTGACATGGGGGGCAACTTTGAGGATTGAAAAAGTAATATTTTCCCGGTTGGAAAACTCATGAACCGAGAAATACCCTTCTAATAGAGTCAAACATCTATCTATGATGTCTGTATCTATTTGGCCCTCAAATATGGGAATGTAAAAGGTTACTTGTACCTTAAAAGGAGTTGTGTCTCTAGAGTGGCTGTTGGATGCAAATGCGCCGCCAGTGGGTAATTGTTGAAGGATCTGGGTAGAGTTATCCATCATCACGTTCCTTTGTTTCTTGAGGGCCTCGTTGAGAAATATTTTTATAGAATATCCTTCTCCCTCGTATTTATTTTCATCCCCCATGGGCGGGCATTGGGGTTTTCAAGGATGATCTTGCAAAGGTTCAACCAGATCGATCCCTAACTCCCTATACCCTGACCTTGTTGGGGACACACAAAAGAAAATCGAGAAAGAGAGGAATTCTTTGATACCACCAATCTGGACTTATGCAGGAACACAATGAAATACATAAATACACATAAACGTAGATATGTAGCAGAAACGAGACTTCATTTCATTAATATCAAATAACTGAAATATGATCACACATAATGGAAATAAATGAACTAGGGCATTGGTAGCTTCTCTCTCAGAAGAGATGTGGCAGCTAGAGGCCTATGAAATGTGTTACAATGAGGCTAGAAGGCCTATTTATTATTGAGAAACAATGGAAAAATATAAACATCCAAAAACCTAACCCTAGGAGATGAAACACCAAACTATGGGCCCCATTGGGGTAAATTGGTAAATCAATTTCCCGGGGTCATAAATTTGTCATACGATATTCGTTTGATGCACATGATACCTCGTTAGAAATATCTATACGAGGAATACAACCACCAATACTGAATTTTGAGTTGAAAAATCACCTTTGGTGACTGTGATTTTCCAAAAAAACGCTGTTTAGAGCCTCAAAATGGCTCCAGATGTTCAGGACCCGAAAAACCTCCAAAATAGTAAAATTTTCTACAATTAAGGAAACTAAAAAATTGAAAGAAACAATGGTGGGGATCCAAGTGGAATAGGCAGGTGGCCAGCAATATCCACCTCAATCATTAAACCTCATAATGGATCACATTCCTAACCAATTTCAACCATTCCGGAAATTTTGATGCTATTGTTTTTGGTATTGTATATTCTTGTTAATGATTAGTATATTTCCCATTATCTTTGTAGTATTCATGATGTTGGTTAATGCCAATGGGTTGTACAAATTTTTGGGGACGTTGATGGTATTTGTTTATACATTCTATGGAATTGCTTTCACGCTGTTGTATTGATGTCTTCCATGAATTATATTTTTTTTCCAAATATATGTTGGATATTATAGGTCTTAATGAATTTAATGAAATTTTACTATGGAAGATTAATTTTATTCTATTTTCTTATTTATATTTTGTTTCATTGTTAATTCTCCAAGGAAAAAAAAACATTTGTATTTCATATATAGAGTAAATAAATACATTATGTAGATTTATGTGCATTTTCTCATTGAGGTTTAGTATAATTACACTGGTTCATATACAAAATATTTTCATCGCTATTTGTCATCAAACTACCCCCAATCATATTTTGATATACAAAAAATTTCACAAAATCTCTATGAATGTTCCTTTCCCAAGTTTATATCACATAAATAGACTTTATATTTTTTTTTAGAGTTATTTGACATTAGTTGTATGCTTCATATCCACAGATGTATAATGGGGATAACCTATGTATAATTTGAGAAGGCCTATTATTGTAGCATAGGGTAGACCGAAATTTGTCTTGTATAGTCCACTGAATATATTTGTCCTTCAAAATTGTGTTGTCATAGAAAATTTGAATAATACAGTTTGATCTTGATATATGAGTCCTCTAGTTGCAACTATTTATTTCCGGGGGTATAAATGGAGAAAGTTAAGAGCACCCTTTTTGGTTTCTTCAATTTCCCAATGGCCTTGACCCCATTCCAAGCATATTTTACAAAATTACATTAGCTTCTTGGTTGCATTCCCTGTAGACATGAGAGAAAGATACGTAAGTAAATTTCCTTGATATGTGCACAATGTTCTACTAGATAGGAAGAAGTGTGTGGTTTTTCATCTTTGATTTCCCATTAATCAATTTCACAACATTCATATAATATCCATATATATCTGGACCTATGATATCAAGGTATTCAACTAGTTGTAGAAGAATTTTGAGGGTAAAAAACTCAACATAATTTTTTGTTGTTGCCCCCAGATTACAAGAAAATGAGTAAAAGTGTAAATCAAAGAGATAAATTATTCCCCTATAGAGGGGGTGTGTTGAGTAGCACTATCTAAGAATTCCCAAGGTCTAACCTTGGAGAGTAAGATTGCTACATGGGAATGGTTGTTTTGACAAGTAGGCTTCCTAGGCATGGGATTTCGCAAGGCTAGGCTATTGCATACCACACAAATATATGATTGTCCTTTTTCCTTGAGGATGGCTCCATTTCTTTCTAACAATTTTCCCTAACATGTGACTATAGGGAGAGATTTTAATGTATCTTTGGGTTTTTTTTATCAAGAAAATCCTTTATACATTCCTCGACTAAGGGACCATCCCACTGGTAGTTGTCTCTAATAATTTTATGATTTTATTTCCATACACATTTGGAGAAAGGACAGTGAATAAAAACGTGTGATTTTGATTCACTACTATGATAAATAGAGTGAACATATACTAGGACCATAGAAGGGGTGCTTTTGGGGGACATCCCAAGTGGGGGGAATTATTCCTTAGATGTAGCCACATGAATTTTTATTTTTATTTTTGTGGGATTTGAGTTTCCATAATTTATTTTCCAACCATGGAGGGGGGAAACCATTAGGAAACATTGTCATGGAGATGTATTCATGTTTTGGACCATATATACTAGGGGGGTCCAGAGACCATATTAGATGGTTCTCTGTAGGACATATAAATAATAAAATTTGAATCAAAATTTAGTATATCTTGTCCATTTCTCAGCCTGTGCACCCTCTAAATGAATATATTGAGCCCTTAACCAAGTTTGTTGGCTAAATAGTTCCCTTATAATGGTAATTTATTGAACATAGAAATATCCTATTTGATTGAGGAATTGGATAAGATTTCCTGATAGAAAGTCTTGATCTTTGGTTCCTATCCAAGGGTCGATGCTTATAAGAACTTTAAATCCATCTTTGATTCTCCATCTAAGTCATCTCATAATGATTTCTTTCCAGAAAATAGAGCCATTATTAGATGTTTCCATTGTCTCCCTGAGCCAATCCATTATCGATGTTGGGGACATGTATTTTTTTATCATTACCTATGATCATAGGTGCGACATCCCTTGGTTTATATTTCTCAATTCTAAATAATTTTAACTATTTTGAAAAGGGCCAAGAGAGGGACAGAAATCCCATTGCTTGAGGGAATTGTTGTTTTAAATATCATTATTGGTTGGTTTAGTGGGCTTAACTTGCCATAAATTAACTAAAAGAAGAATGGATAGGGGCAGGAATCCCTTAAATCTAAAAAAAATAAGAACAAGATAAAAAACATTAAGGTAGAATGGGCTGCATTGTGCACAAGGTTGACTGATGTGCAATCATGGAAAATTATGGGCATTTAGCTTGTAGGAAAAAGGTGGAAGGAGGACCTTCAGACGAGGGCTCCCATGGATACAAGTGCTATCTATGTCTCTCTTGAGGACACAAACATGAATACATAGAGGGAATGAAATCCCTGACACATACAAGTTGTGGAAGAGTGTAGGAAAGAATCATGTATAAATTTCTATGAAAGAGTACAAAGTTGTTGTTGTTAAGCTCTGGAGGAAATTTAAAAACCAATTGAAGAGCCCTATTAAAGTACTCCTAGGCGTATAAATCATGGAGAAAAATGGCTTACCTATAAGGCTGAAGAACCCATTGGAAGCTTGTGGATTGATGAACATGTTGGACTGGGAAGATTCACTCAGGTGCTTCTGAGGGATGATGAACCACTAGGAATTTCCTTGGGGTTGAAACTCTAGTGTTTGAATCAATGATGAACCACCTGGAGAGTAATTTATTTAACCATCAGCAACTTAGCCAATGATGAACCTTCCTTATTGTGGACCCTCCTGAAAGCGAGTTGAAGTTCTCTACATGGTGAAATCCTGACACAAATGATAATGTGTGTAATTGGTGGATGAAGACAACTTACCTTGTGTTATCTTATTTTAGTTGTTGTGTTGGTTAAAAGTACTCTAAAAACACTCCACCTCAAGCTTTGTAATTTTTCTCAGGGGTGAAAGCTACAAGTGAAAGTGGTTATATATTGTCTATGGTTGTGTGGAGAGTTGAAGTCTCACTCTTAGTTGGAACAATCCTGCACTAGATAAGATAAGCATTGCTATAGCTCCTGTACTTGAATGTCTAAAATTTGTTCACTATGTTGGATACATGTCTGTGATGATGTTAAGGCTTACGTGTGTGGTTTATGTCTATTAATCAAATTGGAAATGAGATTTCCTATCTTCCTATGAAGCAATGACTTTCTTGTAGGAATTTTCGTATTGCATAGTAACTTGATAGTATTATTTTTCTATTTTTCTATTTTATTTTATTTTATTTATTTATTTATTATTATTATTGTTATTTATTTATTTATTTTTTTGATTACTATTAACCTAAGAGGCTTGTAGACCTCTGAGTTGCTCTGGCTCAATAATTTCTTAATGGTCTCATTGAAATTGAATGGAAAAGTCTTTGTCATGTCTATTATGTCAACATTGTTTCATTATTGCTAAGATCGAGAGGGATAAATCCTGTTCAAAACCTAGAAGAGATAGCTCCAAGTGGGCCATATAATAACATAAAGTAGGCTAAAAACACTACAAGGAAAATACCCTCTAGCGGAGGTTATAAAGGAGGTTTTTAGTGTTATAAACTTGGCCAAAATTGTCAAAAAAACATTTGCTACAACATCTGTTTATGGTTACGGAGGTTTTTGCGGAGCTTTTAACAGAAATTCAACACAACTAAAAAAAAAAGGGTGGCTGGAGGTTATTACAGATGTTTTTTCATTGGTGCGCTACTCTACCTTTAATGTACCGATGCGTACATTCCGATGGCGCCCCAAGGCTGTGTCAGTCCAACACACCAAGACATTTAGGTGTAAAACCGCACTAGGCGTAGTGTTGGTCATACAACGCACGGGGCCATTCTAATTGGCCTTGGGATTTGTGCGGTGCCCATAGGTCGTATCAATGCACCGGTGCGCCATATCACATAAAGGCACCGATATTTATAATTGGTATCGGTATTTGTGCGGCACACATAGATCGTAAAAATGCACCGATGCTTATAGATACGTAAATGCCCCGGTGCGCAGTATCACACAAATGCACCGATATTGATAACCGGTATCAATATTTGTGCGGTTCCCATAGATCGTATAATGACACCGGTGCGTATAGACACATAAACGCACCGGTGTACAATTACTGACACACACCAGTTTTCATGTTTTATTTTTTAGAAACATCAACCTGTGACAGTCCAATTATTGTGATTGTTTTAAATTCATTATTCATCAAAAGTCGACACATCTTATAACAATATTCATATTAATTACATTTTTATTAATGCATTTGAATGTGATGTTTGGATTAATTTATTATATCATATCAAATTATTGTGGTTTTTTAAAATTCATTATTCATCAAAAGTCGACACATATATATCTTATAACAATATTCATATGAATTAAATTTTTATTAGTGCATTTGAGAACAACAATGGAGAACACAATAGAATAAATTAAAACATATTTTATGATTATATATATATATATAAAAGACAATCTTTAGCATACAAAATGGGACAGTTATTGGTATCCCTTTGTCTTTCAATTAGGACACTATGTCCATTACATTAAACAAAATTACTGATTTCACAAACATATATATTTCAAAAAATAAAATTCCTTTCTTTGATATCCACACATAGTGATCATCATTCTTCGCTTGAACTGTTGTCACTGCTAGAGCTACTTCCATGACTTAGGTTATTTTCAGGAATGTTTTGTTCATGGCATTGATTGTTTTCTTCTTCTTCACCTTCCATCTACAAACATAAAAATAAACTGAAATGAGTGTATATACATTGGTGAGAATAGTGAAAATTGCAATATTAAATAATATACATCAATGTAAATCGAAAAGAAAAATGACGTACCATAGCAACAATTGACTCATAAATTATACACATTCTTTCAAAACCATGTACCATGCCATCTTTCAAAATTTCATCTGTTGGTGCAGTTCCATACTTTGTTTCCTGTAAGTTTTATACCCCATAAAAAATCATATATTTAATATAAAAGATGTTTTTGTTCTATTAATTATAGACGAAGCTAAGTAAAACAAGATCGATAGATGCTTAAAAATTCCACAATTAAATTATGATATGCCAACATATACTCACAACCTGTATTTAACCCAATTTCAATCAATTCGTCTGATTGTTCTTGTTTGTATGTTAGCACATGTTTGAAGACATTCAATGATGATTTTTGTAAAACAACTTAAAAATACAAAAATGAAATCTAGTTAAGTTGTTATAAGGAAGTAAAAATTACTCACAAACTTAGAGATCAACCATTTTCTTCCT
The DNA here is from genome assembly GCA_034641835.2 of Pinus albicaulis. Taxonomy (NCBI): domain Eukaryota; kingdom Viridiplantae; phylum Streptophyta; class Pinopsida; order Pinales; family Pinaceae; genus Pinus; species Pinus albicaulis. The sequence continues at coordinate 1,213,181,748 of CM076579.1, forward strand.
TGTCGTCCTATTTATGTGCTGAATGGGTTCCATTTTCTTTTCTTTTTTGCAAGAAAATTCTTGAAATTTAATATTTAATGCTAAATTGTTTATTTATTGTACCTAATGATCGAAAATTCAATGATTACATATTACATTTGAAGCACATTGTTGTTGTTGGAAAGAACGTCTGTATATTCGTTCCACTAGATCCCTCAAACTTCTGTAAAAGTTTTTCCCCTTTCGTTAACTTCTAGCACCACTCCAGATGAGCTAAGGAGCAATTGGTTTTCATTTTCATGTTCTATTTTTTTCCTTTCTTAGAACAACATTCCTTTTCTGAGTTGTTGGTCCCTGTACAACATTAAACAGATGTGAATTAGTAGATTGTTTGACACATGTTATCTAATAATTTTAAGTATATTATTAATGATAATTAAGACAATAAACTCATATTGGATCGATAGTGTTTTTTCATTCACTTGATTCATCCTTCTGCAATTTTTCCATTAAAATTTTACGCTCTTCTCGTCCTAGATCAGAAATAATCATATCGAGCTTGATCATTTTGTGGCTCTACATGATACACAGTAAACAATACATATTAGTTAAACTTACATATAGTTCAAAAATAATATTTTTATAAAGAATTTACAAAGAACTTGTCTTTTTTGCTTTTCTTGATGCGTTAATAGTATTTTTTTTACTTGATCTCTTGTCAGACATTTCTTTATCAATCTAAAAATTGTACCATATCATTCATTAATATATTTATAAATAAATTCTCAACTTTTCAGGTAGAAAATAAATCTCAAGGTATAGGTGCGCCTTTCACGAGGTCTGCACCGCTACCGGTGCGTGGGGATATTAACAACGCACTACAAAACAGTATAATACACTGTACGGTGTGTTGGGTATTGTAAAAGCACCACAAAAAATAGTGTAATAGACCTAACGGTGAGTGGGGTATTATAAACGCATTTCAAAAATGGTGTGATACACCGTATGGTGCTTTCCTACTTAAATGGAGCACCGGTGCCCTATTTCAGATTTGGCGCACGGATTTAGAAAAAATGTTTTCATTTTTTTTACTACAGTACTTTCGCGGTGTGCTATATAATACATAGTACTAGTGTGGTATAGTATGCAGGGCACACCGATAAATAAAAATCCATTTTTCAAAAATTCACGCAATGGCCGAATGGATTGGGATCCGACTATGCAAGTCATCCCGTGGGTTGGACGTCAATCTAAAATGAAAAACCCTAATTATAAAATCATAGAAACAGGGAGAAGAAAGGGAAAAAACAAAAAATGAAGGGTTTAGGGTAAAAATGGATAAAACTATAGAAAAAAGTAAAAAAAATAATCAAATTTAATCACGAGATGGTTTCAAATTCTATGATACAGGGTTTGAATCACCAGAGGTTTGGTTTTTGATTGTCTGAATACTTCTGTTCGAACATATTTCGCTGCTCCATAGTGTTGTCTTGCTCTCTTGCTCCAGGTTGTCTCCTGCAAATATTTGGCTGAAACTTTTCGCAAATAGTGAAATAATGAAAAATGTTTAGTATTTAAAGAATTATTTTATGAAATTAGATTTTCGAAAATATTTTGCTGCCCATTTTTCAAATTGACCCTTTTTTTCACTTCAAGAAAATAGAGTTGCGCTTTTTTTATTTGCGTTTATTCATTATTGGTGCGGAAGAGTTGTGATGCACCGGTGTGTCTTATTTATACGACGCACTGGTGCATGTTAGGATGATAAGCGCACAGGACTGTATAATTTTTTTTTTTTTTTTGTATGTAAGATCATAATAAAATAATAATAATTATAAATTACATCAATTTATTTTCATTATTTTCTAAAATTTATTATGTGACAAAAATTCATATTATTCTAGATTTGTTATTTTACAATTATTTGCAAATTTACAAATTTAAATATTTTAATAAAATCATTTCACATTAATAGAATTAAAATTTTCACATTAATACAATTAAAATTTTACAAATATTTTACATACAATTACAATTAAAAGTACAATAATTACATTTAGAATTAAAATTACAGTTACAATTTTACATTAATTTCACATACATGAATTACGATTACAATTACAATTACAATTTTAATTTTACATACAATTTTACATAGAATTACATTTACAATTACAATTACAATTTTACAAATATTTTACATACAATTCAATTAAAATTACAACTACAAATACAATTACAATTTTAGAATTTACATACAATTACATTTACAATTTTACATAGAATTACATTTACAATTACAATTACAAATTCACAAATATTTTACATACAATTCAATTAAAATTATAATTACAAATACAATTACAATTTTAGATTTTTATATACAATTACATTTACAATTTTACATAGAATTACATTTACAATTACAATTACAAATTTATAAATATTTTACATACAATTCAATTAAAATTACAATTACAAATACAATTACAATTTTTGAATTTTACATACAATTACATTTACAATTACAATTTTACAAATTTTCATATATACAATTACAATCATTTCAAAATAAATTAAATATTACAATTACAATTAAAATTTTACATTAATAAATATTTTACATACAATTACAGTTTAAATTACAATAAGTACAAATACAAATACAATTTTACAATTTTACATACAATTAAAATTTAATTACAATTACAATCACGACATAATATTTTATAAATATCATGGTCATTTAATATAAAATTAGTTAATAAACATCATCACGATCATGATAACCATCGTACAAAAATCATATTCGACTAATAAACAGATTCAAACATCAAATTAACATTATATATTAAGATCATCACAACACAAACATCAAATATACATCTCAATATGTCAAATAACTCATGCTATCACATATACACATCTATCTGCAAGCTAAACATTAAATGGACATATCTAACATGACCTAACAATATGCAACATGAACATAAAGTACAACTGCAACATGAACATAAAATATATGGACCATATATATATATATATATATATAACTGAATAATGTTAAAAATATACAGCTGTAATATAAATTCCATGGATGAGGCACTGGTGGTAGTATAACAACATCAATAGCAATACTACAAGTGGATGCCTACTCAATAAAGTTGGGTGCAACCTCGACAGTCAATGGTCGAGCCTGCTCATGATCATGATCACTAGTACTGATGGATGCATCCGCTGGTGGTAGTACAACATCAATATGAATAGTAGTAGTGGAGGCTTGCTCAGTGAATAGTACAGCTTTGGCGGTCGATGGTCTAGCCTACTCATGATCATCATGACTAGTACTGATGGATGTAGCTGCAGGCTGCTGACTGGACGTGGCCAATGGTCCAACCTCATCTCCATGATGACTGTCAGATGCTGCCAGTGGAGCTTCATGCTCATCAGACATGCTGTGAGGTGAACGATCATGAGATGCATGTGAGTCACTGCTTGTGGACTCATGTCCATCACATGCTACGACTAGACTACGCCTATAGCTACGGATATTCCTCCTGAGTCGCGTAACAACTGTCGTATCTCCTACGACATCCCGCATCAGGCCGTACATGTCACGCGGCATGCCTCTCCACATCCATAATAGCCTATCGTCGACCTGTATGTCTCTGTAATGAGCAGGCTTGATGCCTGCATCAACAATAAATGTAGAGAGTTGGTTGGCCAACTCCATCCTATATCTGGTCTCAGGTTGACCACGCCTAGCAAGAGGCGGCACCGGTGCACCATGATGAGTAGGAGCATGTCTCTCTGCTGCATCGGCCTCATCCTCATCATGATGATGCTCGACATACACCATATCCTGATCGTCATCATCAAGATCCACACCTGGATCATGTGGTGGACCCGACATCTCCTCACCATCAAAAGAGCCAATGTCTACAAAATATATACAAGTACACAACAATAATTAGACAATTTCATTACACAATTTAATAAAAACAAGTTAATTAAGAACATGTTAGAATAAATATAAATAAAACAATAATATTACCTTTATCATCTGACGGCTCATCAACTGTGAAGAGGATGTTGGGACACCCTCACCAATCTAAGCCAACATAAGGACATGGGACCAAAATGAAGGGATGCAGTCCGTCAACACTGGATAGTAAGTCCAGTGAATCATGTGATATCCTGGCTAGAAACAAAGTGTCTCCCCTCTTGGGCATCATCTTCCCCCACATGTGCATCCGGGCCTCAAACATCGGCCTACGAGGTTGTCGAACAAAACTAGGTCTTATATCTGGAAACCTCTCAAAAAATAAACAAAACAACTATGAAGCAAAAGGGAAGTTGACCCTCCCTTGTGCATGAGCACGACATCTATCTAAGGCCGTAGAAAACTGCTGCAAAAAAATGGCAGACCACATGACAAGTCGTGGCTACTATACTAAAGAATCAACATAATATAAAAGCGAGCAACTAATGCATTGCCCGTCACTGGTGTTATGCGAAATGGTCATAATGATAAGGGAGAGGCACTGCACATCCTGTCTACCAAAAGAACCTATACATAACTGACCTCCAGGCACCTAAACCTTTGAAGGAGACAATACATGTGCTCCAATGTATCTCTGGGAGTAAACTAACTGACTCCCTGCTACACAATTAGCTGACACGTCTGGGAATGAGGGAAAATCCACACCTCTCCTCGATAGTCATGTAATAAAATAAATATCCTCCTCAGTGGGTGTGTACCACTGGTCTGAACCAACCTGGAAAGCCTATCGGTGGGCATTCCACTTGCGGATAAGATATCTCAAAAACACACTGTGCGCCGTTAGAGAAGTAGCGTCCTCATAGAACTTGAGGAGGCCTACCTACCTAAGGATCTCCTGGGTATCTATAGTAATAGGGTGAGCGTATGCATCTCTCTCCCTCTCTCGGGCCTCCCATTGGTGAATCATGTCATACTGTTTAGACTATTGTTGCTTCTATTCCTCCTCTTCTCTCTGAATCATTGCCATATTAAATCATTTTTTTATTAAAACAAACATGTATTTAGGAATATACATATATATATATTTTTTGAAAAAAAACAAATAGATAAGTTGGTGCACCATAAAAACAATCACGAATCGGTCGTGGTGCATCTTAAGAATGTAGAGCACCAGTCCCAGTGCCCCTAATGAAATACAATGCACCAGCCTCGGTGCAACTGTCTATTTTTCAAGCACTGTTAACTTCATCAAAGTTCAGAATAGCAGTGCGCTGACTGAAATATATGCTCCAGCACGTATAGTCGTGTCAGCGCACCGACTTCATGACAATTACATAGCCGACGGTGCGATATTTTACCCGGCTGCACCGTTGACCCTCTCGGAATCCAGAATGCGGTGCACTGACATACACCGGGGCAGATAATTCCATCATTGCACTGCACTGTGATTCCCGTGGTCAAAGGTGCACCTTGATAAATGAGCGCATCGCCTTTTATTTTATTTTTTTAATTTTAAAATTATTCGAGGCGCCTTTCGGTACTGCCCTGGAAACGGTGCGGATACCATTAGCATCGGTGGCAGTGTAGCCTGTAAATTTTACAGGCAGCACCACTATCCAAACAACTCCGGTGCATCGCGTGACAAATATATATATATATATATATATATATATATATATATATATATATATATATATATATATATATATATATATTTTAATGGTTATTTTTAAGGTTATTTCAATTTCTAATCCAATAAAAGTCTTAATTATGGAAAAACTAGAAAAATACCTGTACATTTTGCAGTCGAGGAGGCATATTGGCTGTAAAATTTGCAACAGAAAATTTGTCCACTGTTTTTCAAAATGCAAGCTGGAGATTGGTGGCCAATGTACAACAGAAGTGTGTGCAATGGGTGCAATGAGAGCACCGATGTCAGGGCAGCTCAGACAAGGGGAAATGGCACTGGTGCTTGAGAGCTTTGGAGCACTGAGGAAAGTGAAAAATGAAGTTTTTTGGCCGTAATTTTTTTTTATTTAACCTTGTTCCAGTGCACAGGGTTTTATAGGCGCACCGGTACGCTTACCTACAACCGCACCGATCTATGTCAAATTTGGCACATTTTTTATGATGCACCGGGGCGGTTCCCTAACATCGCACCGAGATGTTTTAGTTTCGGTGCGAAATTTTGATGATGCACTGGGGCGGAATATCCGTAAAGCACCAGTGCAGAATAGTTTTAAAGCATCAGTTTTTTGGTCTTAATTTTTTTTTTATGTGATGCTATTCTGGTGTGTGTGGTTTATCGGCTCACCGGTGCTCTTGGATAAGAACACACCGGTGCGTTTCTGTTTTGGCGTGGTGTTTTATGATGCATCAGCGCAGAAGAGTGGTGAAGCACCGGTGCGTTACAGTAATAGGAGGCCCCGGATGTGTGTGTATGTCGTGCAAGATGTCCGGTGTGCCAATGTCTCATGCGCACTGGTGCGTTCTATGGTAGGGCGTACACAGGTAATTGAGAGCTCAGAAGCACTAGAAAACTGAAAAATCCGGGTTATTTTTCCGTAATTTTTTTTAATTTAACCCTTTACTAGTGCGTGTTGTTTTTAGGCGCACCGGTTCTATTTCTTACAAACTCACTGGTCAGTTTGTGTTTTGGCATGATGTATTATGATGCACTAGTGTGGTTTATTTATACTGCACTGGGTGGTTTCATTTTTGGCGCAGTGTTTTATAATGCGTCGACACGGAATATCTATGACGCACCGGTGCTATAGAATAATAAGACACTCCGAGCGGGTGTGTGTGGAGTGCACGGTGTACGATGTGAAAATTATTTGGTCCGCATCGGTGATTTCTCGGTTCGAGAGCACTGGGGCGATGTGTAATGATAAGCGCACCGAGAGGAAACCATCTGCAAAACTCTCCGCCTACCAACCTCCTCTAGTAACCTCCGTAGAAACAGATGTATGGGGTATTTTTCTGTGGAGTTCCTCAAAAACATCCGCTAGAGGGTCTTTTCCTTGTAGTGAAAATTCATAGAACCACCGTAATTGAGGCATAAAATACATCTCTATAAACACAACGATTAACTTAAGTAGGTGTGGTCCCTCTGGTATTATCCCTCAAAATTTTTTATGCTCTAGCTCATATGACCTTCCCTTGTGACCGAAACCTCATAATATTAGATCTGGGAAGTCCTCATAGCGTTGTGCCTCAGAAACCTTTGAGATTTTTTTTTCTAAGAATTATATTCCGAGAAGAAAAAAAAAATTTGATGTTTATCATGCATTAGATTTTTTCACCATGCTCTGAATTGTCAAAAACTTGAGATGAAAAATATTTGTGTTACCTAACAAACATATCTTTCTTTATTTTATGGAAAAAAAATCTCGACCTCGGTGAGTAAGCACTTAGTCTCTCAGAGTTTTTTCCGAGAAGTTTCTTCTGAGAAGAAGTTTTTGTTGAGAAAGAGTGTTCTTCGAGATGTAGTTTTTTCTGAGAGAATTTTTCCCTGAGGTGAGTTTCTCCCAGGATTTATTTTTCTTCGAGATTGGTCCTCTATGATATGGGTTTTCTTCGATATCTCAGAATCTCGAATCTTGGAAGTTTTCGTAGTGTTGCCTGACTCAAACCGCTAAAATATTTTTCTCTGTGAAGGTTTCTTCTGACAAGGGAGTTCCTTGAAGGTGAGGTATTATAGTTTTAATATGAATAGGTTGGAAACTAATACAACATTTCTAGGTGGTAGCGAAGAGGAGGATTGGGACAACCATGCGGGGACCACATGGGTGCCATGTGGCAAATTGATTATGTGGCGCTACCGATTTGTTAAACTTCAAGTGGTAACCTCTTTTGATATGGAGGTCAGATAAGGAAAAAATTTATATTGCTGGAATCATCTCAATGAGACAAACGTGATGATATAATTCATTTGAGGTTTTGAGGAGGTTAAAAAAAGATCAAATTTTTTAGACTCTATTTCCATAATGCTACCTTGGATCTCTTGTCAACATAATAACCACCTCCTTCTATCATATTATGTGTGTTAGGGTTAGGAGGGGGTGAGTCTGTTCCTGAATGATTTTCCATGCTTCTTTAGCTTCCAGTGCTTTTGAAAAAAAAAAATTCTTTCAAGCCCTGGGAAGCTTTTGGGCAAGGAATGGATATGCAAGAATTTAAAGCAAAGGGTCTCTTCTCTATTTTTCCTACCCAAAGGAATATCATTGAGATTATTTAGTCTATTTATTGTACTGTTATGTAACTAGCTCAAAAAATAAAAGAAAAGAAAGATCGACGACTTAAAAATTATCCTCTTCGAGGGGAAACCTAATTTACATTACATAAATGAACAATTCTTGGATGATTCAAATGACGAAACCTCATTTCTATATATAGGAGCCTAAGGGGTCACGATATCATGAAAGCCTACATAACAATAATAATGTAAGGGAACAACAGTAACAATAGTGGATGGGGCACAATAATAACAATATAGGGACTAATGGGCACAACAATAACAATAAAAGGGATACAATAACAATAACAATAAGGTGTTACACTAGTATTATAGGGACCTAACATGCCCATCTCCTTCAAAAAAGTGTTTTCCTCAATGCTTGAGTAGTTCTGGATTATTCTGTATAAAATTCTCATCCTCCCATGTGGAATCTTCAATGGATAAGTTCTTCCACTTGATGAGATACTATGAAATTGATCGATTACGTAGTTGTCGAGTTATTGTTTTGTGACTGCTTAAGGTTCAAATATGATTTTTCCCTCCTCGCTAAGTTCTGGAAATATTTTTTGAAATGAGAGCTTGTCACCTATAACCTTCTTTAAGCGTGAAACATGGAAAAATGGGTGCACTCGGGAAGATGCATGAAGATCCAAATTGTATGCCATAATACTAATTTTTTGCAACACCTTGTAAGGATCATAATACTTTGGTGATAATTTATTATCCTTCTTAGCTTTCTTGAGGGACATTTGTTTTTATGGTTGTAGCCATAAAAATACCTAGTCACTTACATCAAAACTTCTTTCGCTGTGTTGTTTATGTTCCTATTGTTTCATTCGATTATGCACCAAAGTGAGGCTATCCTTTACGAATGGGAGAAATTGTTGTTGATGCTCGATGTGATCTTCCAGTACTTGAAACTTATAATTTTTTCTTAAATATGATGTGATGGACAATGGATGATATCCATAAAGTGCCATAAATGAGGTCATTTTTTTTGTAGTATGGAAGGAAGTGTTATACCACCATTTAGGTAGAGGTAACCACTTGACCCATTGTGGTTTCTTATCAGATACATAGCAATGAAGATATCCTTCCAAAAATTTGTTCACCATCTCATATTTCCCATCATATTGAGGATGATAAGATGGCCTATGAGGTAATTGAGTACCCAGGAAAGAAAATAATTCTGTCCAAAAATTTCCAGTGAAAATGGGATCTCTGTTGCTTACAATAATAAGTGGATTTCCATGTAGCTTTTTAATTGTTTCCAAAAATGTAGTAGCCTTTTTATTGGCTTTAAATGGATGAGATAATGCACAAAAGTGTACATACTTGGTAATTCTATCAACTACCAACATGATGACACTATTTGATTCGTACTTGAGTAAAACAGTGATAGAATCCATTGAAAACTCGTCACGTTGACTTGGAATGGATAAAGGTTGTAATAGTCACGGGGTATTAATTGTATCAAATTTATTTTGTTGGAAAACCAAAGATTCTGCCACAAAATTTTGAATATCATATTTAAGGCCATCCCAAAAAAATCCTTCTTGACATTGTGGTAAGTTTTTAAAAATCTCGAGTGCCCTCCTAAGGGAGAGGTTTGTAATTCCAAAATAATATTTTGTTTGAGTTGGAAATTATTAAAAAGATATAAATGATCTTTGTACCATAATGAATCACTTTTCCAACTAAATGTATCATATGTACTGGTATCTTTCTACAACTTTTGAATGAGTGTCAACCCTTCTTCATCATTCTTCCATTCATCCCTTTCTTCAGTTATCTAATCTGGTTGGATAATAGAAATGTCACAAATAAATGCTTCCACATCCTCATCCTTTGTTGAGAGTACATCTGCAACAAAATTTTTCTTCCCTTTTTTGTAGATTTTTTCAAATTCATAACCCAAAATTTTTGTGACCCATTTTTTATGCTCTTCTGAAGATAATATTTATTCCAAAAATTATTTGAGACTATCATGATATGTTTTTACCTTGAAGTGTCTTCCCATTACGTAAGGTCACCATTTCTTTAATGCATTTAGTATTTCCAAAATTTCCTTCTCGTAAATAGGTTTGTGTAAATTCTTTCATTTGATTGGATGAATTTAAAAGGAAATGGGTATTCCTCCTTGCCTTAAAACAACACCAATTCCATTTCCTAAGGCATCACATTCCACAATAAAGGTTTTTGTGAAGTTTGGCATAGCTAAGACCGATGCTTGGCACATTTCCTATTCAAAATGTTCAAATGCCTTAGTTTCTTCTGGAGTCCAAGAAAATGCACCTTTCTTCAGTAATGTTGTTAGAGGTGTTGCTATTCTACCATAATTATTAACAAACTTGTGATAATACACTGTCAACTCGAGAAATACTAGTAGATGCTTTATGGTTGTGGGTATTTTCCATTCTAATTTTGTTAGGGTCTACCTTAACACCCTCATGAGATACAATATAACCCAGATATTCCACCTCTTTTACTCCAAAGAAACATTTCTAGGTTTGTGCATATAATTGTTTCTCCTCCAATAGTTTGATCACCCCGTCAACATGTTGAAAATGATCCTTCCAAGACTTGTTGTAGATTAGTATATCATTAAAAAATAATAACACAAATGTTATAAGGAAGGGTTTGAAAATGAAATTCAACAAACCTTGAAATGTAGAATGTACATTAGTATTTCCAAAAGGCATGACCAAAAATTCACAATGACCCTCATGAGTTCTAAATATTGTTTTCAGAATGTCTCTAGTCTTCATTATAATTTGATGATATCCTGAATGAAGATCCAAATTGGTGAATTATATTTCTCCATGTAATTCATCGAATAATTCATCAGTGACATGAAATTTGGGAAATTTATCTTTAATAGTGAGCTCGTTGAGCTTCCTATAATCCCGATACATGCGCCATTATCCATCCTTCTTGTGAACCAATACTACTGGAGCCGAAAAAGAACTTTTAATAGGCCGTATTATACCAGGCTCTAGAATTTTTGCAACCATAGTTCAATTCCATTCTTTTTGGCATAGGGATATCTATAAGGCCTGAGGTTTGGAGGAAAAATTCCTAGAATCAAATAAATGACATGATCACGATAACGAATAGGTGGGACGCCTTTGGGAGTCTCAAATACCTTGGAATGATTGTCCAAGACTTTTTGAAGATTAGGGGAAATATATGATTTCAATGTTTGAGCCTTTAGTAAGCATAATTGTGCAGTTACACCCCATTTTTATTTCTTTAGAAGATTTTTCATGCCATTAGAGCTGATTATATTTCATGCTTTCCCTGTGATACACTTTAATTCATCTCCCTTTCCTTCCAAAATATTTTTTTAAGAAAATTTCTTGAAAATTAAAAGCTATCATACCCAAGGATTGTAACCATTGGACTCCTAGTACAACATCAACACCACCCATTGGAATGGAGAGCATAGGACTATTCATACAAATTCCCCCATGGTTAGCTTGATATTATGGAAATTTCCAAAGTAATTTATATTTTCTCCATTTTCAACCATCAATTGACACTCTAGTGCTCAATACAGGAAGAAATTCAACTACTTAGCTATCTTACGATGAATAAAATTATGGGCACTATCCGAATCAATCAACACTGTTACTTTTTTCTTCTCGATATCTCCTTCTATCTTGATAGTTTGAGGAGTGGTAATTCTTGCCAATGCATTAAAAGATATGGTCTGATTCATTTCTTCTTTTTTCTTGGGTTGGTTCATGGTGTATATCCTATTCTCTTAAAGTTTCTTGTTCATTTTATTCTTCCTATTCACAAACTATTTAAAATAATTTCTTCTTGGAACACTTATGACCTTTAGTGTATTTTCTATCACAATTGTAGAAAATCCCTTTTCCTCCTTTTTCTTCAAATTGTTGCGGTGTGAATCTTGTAGGTTTTAGAAGGCTAGGAGTGCCAACACTCACATATTTATAGATGTGAGTGTTAGGCTTCCTTGTTTCCATAATTTTTCTTTTAATTTTTCTTGACAACCTGAATGCCTTCTCCAATGAATCAGGTTCCCAAAGGTGAACCTCATGTTGGATGTTATCCTTTAAAGTTCGTATGAAGACATTAATCCTATTCTCCTCTAGAGTATCATTTACCCTTATCTTCAATTTTTGAAGTCCTAATGTGCTCCACCATTGAAACCTTTTGTTAATTTCCTAAATAAGATGTTTCTCTTTGTATCCTCATAATGTGCTATCATTTCCTCCGTAAAAATTGACCAAGTTACAAGTGGTTTATGAGAACAAAACCATCGATACCATATAAAATAATTGGGTTCTAAATATAAAGTTGCAATGCATTCCTTTTGCGTGTGTTGCACATAATGGAGATCAAAATATTTCTTCATATGTAGTATCCATGTTACTAGATCCTTTCCATCAAAATTTATCATATCAATATTTGGAATGTGGTGGATCTTATACACAACATTGGAGTCTATAAAATCAAACCTTACTTCAAACCTTCCATGTATGATTTTAAACCATTCATGTCCCCTTTTATTTATGTTTTTAATCCATCCATGTACCCTTTTAAACCCTTCATGTATCATTTTATTTCTTCTTTTAATCCATCCCTGCCATCTTTGGTTTCTCTTTGTGAGAGCGAAATTTGTTGCACTTGGCCCTGTAGCTTTGATATATCATGTTGCAATTCTTCCTCTTCATGCATCATAGTAGAGCTTTATGAGGGCTTAATGAGTGTAGAATTGTTTTGATTTGGAGGAATTTTAGAACCAAATATTGATATCTATGCTTCACTATGCCCCTTGAATAATTTCAAACTATTTTTTCAAACAAGAGTTATAATTTTTTTTAAAAATACACACCTTTTTCTTGCTTTGTAGGAGCTCAAAATTGCATATGTTGTAGCTCAGTAATTTCGGATCTCCAAGGTATGAAATATTGTCCTGCGATATCCCTATGAGTCTTCTTTCCAACTGCATAAGTCAAAATGAGATTGGAGTCTTCAAAAAATAGTTATGCCTGATCTCCCACAATGTCCTGATTATAGACTCGTTCAATATAGCGAACTTGTACAGAGTGCCATGTGTCACAGTTTCTACCTTTTGGGCCTAAAATTTCTACAAAAAAACTACAGCCTGTGCACTTTCAGTAAATTTTTACAGAATTCTAATCTGACGCCTGAATCGAAAGTTATGAAAATTTTCCCAAGGCCACCAATTTGAGAATAAATTTTGGAGCATGCAAAATTACTAACTTCTTCAGACCATATTTCTGAAACTATAATGAAACAATATTTGATTTTTTTTACAGGAATTTCATGAGGATGTCAGCTCCACGTGGTAAATTTTTTAGATTCTGACCCTTCGTAGAAAAAATGTTATAGCGAAAATTCCAAGATGACCTGTTTGTAGCTGCGAAACCCTAGAATCCAAAGCTCTGATACCAAATGTTATGTAACTAGCTCAAAAAATAGAAGAAAACTTAGATCAACGACTTAAAAATTATCCTCTTCTAGGGGGAAGCCTCCTTTACATTACATAAATGAAAAATTCTTGGATGATTCAAATGATAAAACCTCCTTTCTATATAGAGGAGTCTAAGGGGTCACAATATAATCAGAGCCCACATAACAATAATAATGTAAGGGAACAACAATAAAATAATGGGCTTCTATGGGACAGAATAATAACAATATGGGGACTAGATGGGAAAAAAAATAATAACAAGGGGGATACACCAACAATAATAATAAGGGCTTACACTAGTATTATAGGGACCTAACATGTACCCTTGGAAATCTAGGTTAGCGAGGCCTCGTAAATCAGAATGGCCTCTAAGACAACCTTACACAGAAAAAGCCTACCTACCATTGACAATCATCTATTGCAAAATATCGTTATTATAATCTCAAATTTTTCTATAATCATAGCCCAATATTCCTTTTTGTAGTTATTGGGTGATGTAGGAGCATCTCATGTTTTAAATTTATGTATTTATTTAATTAGGAGAAACTAGAAAGTTATAGATTTTATGAATAATTATAGAATTTGTTAGAGATTAGGTAGTTAGGATAGATTATTAAAATTGAGAGGATTACTCTCAACTTCCTCCAAATATCCAGGAAGAAGTTTCTCTTTGAGGAATTGGAGAGTTTTCTTCCTCAAGAATAAATATCCATGTAATTCGTTTGTGAAACAAGTTGGTGTGTGATTTAAATTAATAAAATATATGGTGTTTTATTTTTTTATTCTTTGCACCAATTTTTGGTATTAGAGCTATGAGGTTGAGTGTTGAGTGAAATCGCATGAAATTTTGCATGTGAGAACCTGTTGTGTCTGAGTTTAAGGAATTGTCTGTTGCATGTAGGGAGAGCAAGGCATTTAAGGAGGATTATGTGGAGGGCATGGAGCGTTAGGTGACTTTGGATTGATTTCAGTTGCAAGCCTTCGTTGATTAAAATGAAAATAACATTTTTTGGAACAACGTGATTGCAAGAATGAGAGTCTAAAAACAAAGAGCACATCCCATGTTGTTTTAATGCACTCCGGTGTTTTCTTATGATGTATACACAGTGCATACATTGCTTTTTACATGACTTTGCAATATGGTAGGTTGAACACTACATTTGTTTCTGGATATATAGTTCGAGCACCACGTCACGAGTATGAGGAACCAGGTTGGTCATGAAATAAATGCGTATATGCAATAGAGCCCAATGGGAACGTAAGACTGAGAACAAACCACGAAGGTGTAAATTATGACCTACGTATCCGAATTAGTTATTATCAAGACTTGTTTTAACTTGCAAGAGATTACTGTGAGAAATTAAGAGTTAGTTTAAGACTGTACACTTGCAGCAAAGCTCGCTTTCTTGAGAGAATCTGGAAATCAATTTCGGGTTGAGTCGACAATGTAGATGACATTCAATTAAGATTGAATCAATTTGATACGTTGGTGCATATGTGCGGGGAAAGAATTTTATTGAAGTGAAGGTGAATATGAGAGTAGTGCCTTGCTTTTTTATGGTGGTATTTTATACATAAAATTCTAATTCCATATTGCATATACATGAATTATAAAGAAAGTTTGATTTAATTTCAAGAGAAGAAGGTACTATTTTGTTTTGGTCATTCATTAAAGGAGGCCTTAAGAAAACAAATTTTAAGGATTATTATATTTTATTTTCAATTAAGATGGCCCATAGAGTTAGAGGATCCAGAGGAGCTAGAATTGGTTGAGGAAGACCAACTTCCGGTCAAGTCTTACTCGATGAAGTGAGACATATTCAAATGAGATTAGATGCATTGGAGATAACATGCTGAAGAAATGTCGACATTGGCGATATCAATGAAGAAAATGAAATATCATAAGAATAAGATGAAGCTGAAGAAACCGCAGAAGAGAAAATGGTCAAGATGATCACAGGAATAAGTGCCAAGCCAATATTGGTTGTGCCTATGTATGAAGGAAATTTAATCCTGAAGAATTGATTGACTGGATCAGCGCCATGTATAAATATTTCAACTATGAAAATGTAGCTCAAGAAAAGAAAGTTAAGTTCGCGGTGACTAGATTGAAAGGACATATTGCACTATGGTGGGATAGCTTGCAAGCCGAATGAAGGAATAGAAACAAAGGGAATGTCACTAGTTGGAATCAGATGGTAACCACACTCAAAGGTAAATTTCTTCCTCAAGATTATCAATTAATTTTTTCTATCTAGATGTAAAATCTCATGCAGAAATTCATGTCTGTACAAGAATATATAGAAGAATTTTAGAAATTAAGTATAAGATATGGTCATATGGAAACAGATGATGAAAAATTAGCTGGATATATTAATGGCATAATATTTGAAATACAAGATGAATTGGATGTTTTGTCTCTAAAAAATATTGAAGAAGCCTATCAGAAAGCCCATAACATCGAAGAAAAATTTGTAATGAAGCAGAGTCAAAGAGGAAGAGGACGAAGCAAAATAAGAAGAAAAGTACAATCAAGCAGAGGGTCATCAAGTAGAGGAAAATCAAGCAGAGGATATTCAAGTGGAAGATTTCCCATTTAAAGAGAAGAAGGAAACAATTCACATAAGGGAGAATCATCATCAAGAGGATATTTCAAAGGATGAAGACCATATCAAAGAGGTAGAGGTCGATATTTTTTGGTAAGATGTTATACATGTAACAAAATTGGCCATAAATATAGTGAATGTCTAGAAATATTTTATAGTCAGGGTAGCACACATATAACACAAACTGATACAGAATGTGTACAATCCTCTACACATGAAAATTCACCTGAAACTAGTGAATCTTTGATGATGAAAAAACTTTATTAAATTATCCTAAAGAAGAAAATGAACCTACAGGAAGGAAAACATTGTTGAAAAATCTCTGTAAATAAGGAGGAAAATGTTGTAAATTCATTATTGGTAGTGGGAGTATTGATAATCTATTATCCACAGAAATGGTATAAAATTTGAATTTAAAGAAAACTAAACACCCTACTCCCTACAAAGCTTCATGGATGTAAAAGCAACATCAAATACTAGTTAATGAACAATGCGAAGTGGAGTTTCAAATAAGATTCTATAAGGATAAATTTCTTTTTTATATTATGCTTATGGATGTGTGTCATATTTTTCTTGGAAGCCCATGGAAATATGATAGAAAATAAATACATGATTGAAGGAGTAACACTTATAATTTTGAAAAGGATGGAGAAAAGCATGTACTTTTTCCCTTGAATAATGAAAAAGCATGAGAAGAAGACCAATCCAAGGTAATGTTACTTAGTGGAAAAGAGTTCATTCATGAAATCAAGCATGAGGAGATAATTTTTTTTTGATTGGTAAGCCAAAAGTAGTCCTCACAAGCACAAATTTGAATGATATCCCAGAATAAATTAAAAATATATTGAATGAATTTATTGATATTGTAGTGGATTACTTTCCTAATGATTTGCCTCCGATTATAAGTATCAAACATCATGTTGATCTCATTCTAGGTGCTAGCCTTCCAAACAAAGCAGCTTACATAATGACTCCAAGAGAGAATGAAGAGATTAAAAATCAAATGAAAAAATTGTTGGATAAGGGTCTCATCCAAGAAATTTTAAGTCTTTGTTTTGTTCCAACAGTGTTAACTTCAAAAAAGGATGAAAAATGGAGAGTGTTCACAAATTCTCGAGCAATCAACAAAAGCACAATCATGTACAAGTTTCCATTACCTCATGTTGATGATCTTATATATTTTCTAAGTGGTGCTGCATATTTTTCTAAATAGATTTAAAAGGTGGATATGATTAGATCAGAATTAGAGAAGGTGATGAATGGAAAACAACAATAAAAACTAATAATGGTTTATATGAATGGTTGGTAATGCTCTTCAGACTTACCAATGCTCCAAGTTCCTTTATGAGGTTAATGAATGAGGTCTTAAAAGAATTCATTGGAAAATTTGTTATAGTTTATCTTGATGATATCTTAATTTACAGTCAATAAGAAGAAGAGCACCTAATACATCTTAAGATGGTTTTGAAGAAGTTACAATAGGATAAATTGCTAATAAATTTAAAGAAGTGTAGTTTCATGAAGACATAATTATTTTACTTGGGTTTTTTTATTTCGAGGGAAGGCTTAAAGACGGATCAAGAGAAAGTGAAGGCCATTATCAATTGGCCAACTCTAAGAAACATTTCAGAGGTAATAATTTTTCATGGATTGGAAAGCTTCTACATAAAATTCATCAAAAAGTTTAGTGGCATATGTGCTCCAATTCTAGAAACTATTAAAGAGAAAAATCAATCATTCCATTCGACAAAATAAATTAATAAAATTTTCAAATTATTAAAGAAAAATATTACAGAACAACCTATTCTAGCATTTCCATATTTCAATAAGTTGTTTTAGGTTGAGACTGATGCCAGTGGAACTGAAATAGGAGTTGTTGTAAGTCAAGAAGGAAAACCATTTTCCTACTATAGTGAAAGCTCAACGAAGCCAAGAAAAAATACTCTTCTTATGATAAAGAATTATATGCCATCATACACACTACAAATAAATGGAGGCATTATCTTATGCCAAAAGAGTCCATCCTCTACACAGATAATCATGATTTACAATATATCAATGATAAAATTTTTTTGAGTCAATGACATGTTAAATGGATTTAATTCTTACAAAATTTTACATTTGACATTATGCATAAAATTGGGAAATCAAATAAAGTATCATATGCATTAAGCATGATCAGTTTAATTTTTCGTGAATTCTAAGTGAATGTCTTAGTATTTAATGTGCTGAAATATATGTATAAAAATGATCTAGATTTTAAAGAAGCTTGTGAAGCTTGTGAAAATCCTGTAAATAGAGATAGAACTCCATGGCTAGAATAATGATATGGGAGGGAATTCTATTCAAAGAAAGAAAATTATGCATTCCAAGATGTTCGATGAGGGAAAATTTCTTGAAAGAAAAACATAGTGGAGGTTTAGTAGGTCATTTTGGGCAAGATAAAACTCTATCAGAGTTACAAGAATTTTATTATCGGCCTCGCATGCACACAGATGTAAGACAATTTGTTGAAAGATGCAAGATATGTCAATATGGAAATGGAATAATTCAGAACACTGGATATATCAACCTTTACCAATACCAAATCAACCATGGGATGCTATAAGCATGGATTTTGTTCTAGGATTTCCAAAAACACAAAAAGGAAGTGACCCAATATTTGTTTTTATTGGGAGATTCTAAAAAATGACACAATTTATAGCTTGTAAAAAGGAAAATGATGCAACTAACATAGAAAACTTGTTCTTCAAAGAAATATTTAGGTTGCATGGATTACCTACAAGTATTGTTTCTCATAGAGACACTAGGTTTTTGGGTCATTTTTGGAGAATTGTATGGAAAAAATTAGGAAAAAATCTCATCTTTAGTTCAACATATCATCCCCAGACTAATGTTTAGACATAAGTCGTAAATAGAAGTCTTGGAAATATCTTAAGGAGTTTGGTAAGTGAACATCCCAAACAATGGGATCATGTACTTGCTCAGGAAGAATTTGCATATAACGATTCACCAAACAGAAGCACTGGATTAAGTCCATTTCAAATTGTTTATGGGATGCATCCAAGAGGAATTTATGAATTAAGGAACCTGGGAAAATAACAATTCAGAAGTGGATATGGTGAAGATTTTGTGGAAAGTATGCAGGAAATACATGACAGAGTCAAGTAAAAATTACAAGAAATTAGAAGCAAGCATAAATGAAGAGTATATTCCAAAAGAAGATAACTGTATTTTGATGTTGGAGACTTGGTTATGGCACATCTTCGGAAAGAAATATTTCCTAAAGGGGAATATAATAGGTTAAAACTAAAAAATATTGGACCATGCAAAATTTTGAGGAAATTGTCCTCAAATGCTTATGAAATAGAACTACCTAAATGCTTTGGCATTTCACCAATATTTAATGTTTCATATCTATACCCCTTTAAGGAACCAATGAATGATCCTAAAAATGCACCTATTAATGAAAAAGTTTAGTGTGAGAAAAAACTACCTTCAACACCAAAAAAATAGATTGAATCAATCATCGACCAAAGAGTGGCTAAAAGGACTAGGAATAAAGAGTATTTTCAATACTTCGTTAAATGGAAGAATAAACTAGTTGAAGATGCTACTTGGATGACCAAAACAAAGATTTCAAAATATGGTACCAGTATTGAAGAACTTCAGAAGAAAAGCATATGAATGTATCTTTTCCTCCCTGGTAGTATAATGCAGGAGCATTTCATGTATTAAATTTATGTATTTTTTTAATTAGGAGAAACTAGAAAGTTCTAGATTTTATGAATAATTCTAGAATTTGTTAGATATTAGGTAGTTAGGATAGATTCCAAAAATTGAGAGGATTATTCTCAGTTTCCTCCAAATATCCAGGAAGAAGTTTCTCTTTGACGAATTCAAGAGTTTTATTACTCAAAAATAAATAGCCATGTAATTAATTGGTGAATCAGGTTGGTGTGTGATTTGTTTTAATAAAATATATGTGCTTTTCTTGTTTTATTATTTTCATGATTAGGTTCTAGAAAAATCCACAAAAATGTCAAATAATTCCCTAAAGGGGAGGGGGCTCTTTTTGAGAATTCACTACATAAACTTTGGATCTTGAAGGTCTAGAGAATTCCCATATAGGGAAGACTTATCTTGATTTATAATCATCCTTGTGGCATTTCAGAAGGATTCTGAAATCTACTTCAATACCTATACACTACGATAGTCCAGGGTGAGAAAAATAGTGATATCATCCAAAAATAAATGATGTGATAGAGAGCATGTCCTATAGATTTAAATTCCTTTTCGATAACGACTCATTATAGAATCAAGAAAAGCCCTACTTAAAGCCTCAGAAACCAAAAAGAATATTAGGGGGGAAATGGATAACCCCACCTCAGACCTTGCTAGGGGTTGAAGAAGGAAGACACAAAACAATTTATTAGCAAATCGATCAAAGAATAATTGACACAACTATATATCCAATCCACGAAATAAGGGTGAAAACCCATATGAATAAGGATAAGTCCATTATAAAGCTAATATAATATATCAAATTCTTTCAGTAGATCCACTTTATAAATGATTAACTTATCCTTTTGAGTGTGAATAGAATGAAGACTTTCTTGAGCAAGATAAATGGCCTCATGGATCAATCGATCTCTTACAAACCTAGATTACTCAATTGATATATTTTCAGAGAGGATTGGTTTCAATATTAGAGAAACAATATTTGAAATTATCTTATAGATACTATTATTGAGTAACATGGGTTAGAATTGATTAAAAGTGGACGGATTATTACATTTCGGGACAAGAGCTAGAAAAGTAGCATTGAAATGGGCTAAAATTGTCACATGGATTTTGGAATACTCAATGACAGTCAATAAGTCATCCCACATAAAATCATAGCAAGGCTGATAAAATTCAACACAGAGGCCATCTTGCCCAAGAATGTTTTCCTTTTGGAAGATTTGAAGAACCATTTCAAGTTTAGCCTTGAATACTTCATCCATTATGTCCTCATTTTCTTCCTCATTGATAATGAGGGAAAAAACTGGCTTTATGCAATATTTTATCTATATTTTCCTTGTTATCCTTTTTGAATATATATTGGAAGTATGTGCAATGTTCCTTTGCAATATCATTGAAATTTGTCTCCTTAGATCCATACTCCCTCTTAATTTCCCAAATGGCATTTACCACTTTTCTATGATATGATATCCTGTGGAAGTATTTTGTGTTCTTATCATCTGCTTGTAGCCATAATGCTCTACATTTTAGTCTCCATTCTTTTTCTTTCTCAAAAGAGGATGCTCCTTATTTTTTGCTTCGTATTTTTTAATAATTTTTTTTGGTCTTAATAGAAGGGGGAGAGGTATGAGTTTAACAACAAATATTCTAATTTTCTTTCAACCTCCTGCAATTGTTTTTCTTAGATTCTATTTTTCTCCTTTTTACCACTAAGATTTTTTTTTTCACCTTTTTAAGGTTCTCCTCGAATTCTAAATGGGGAGAAATTCTAGAGTCAAATTTTGAGGGGATCTGATCTCTTTTTGACCTTTCCAAGAGGGATGGTATTCTAGATATGCATGATTTAGATTGAAAAGGACCATAATATTTGAGGGGCCAACTTCCAAATCTAATATGATAGGCCTATGATTTGAATCCCCCCTAGGTTGGTCCATTTCCTGATTTGTAGCGGTGTTTCAAACGTTTTTCTGAAATAAAAATTTATCCAGTCATTTTTCCACATAGTCATCTCCAATCCTCTTATTTGACCAAGTTGGAGGAATTTATTGTGGAGGGGTTTGACCAATCCATATAAATCAACACAATCCATAAATAAATCTACCAAGGGTTTTTCCTAGGCTGAAGGCTCCCAAATTTTAGAATGACCTATTGTGAAGTGTAAATCACCAATGACGACAATCTGATCTACATCAAAACAAGGTAGCTTGAACAAGTTTGTCTAGTAAGTTTTTTTATCCACATAGGGCCTATAAAAAATTGCATAAAGAAAAGAGAGACCAGAATCATTGTGGGAAAATAAAGTTACAAGGCTTGAGTGGGATGTCCATGCAGTTGAGAAGAAAATATTTTTGTTCAACCAACTAGTAACTAGGTCCCCTCATTTCCCACAACTGTTTGTGTAGTGGAAGGGCCATGACGCGAGAAGGGATGAAAGTACAACTATGGAATTAGGGCCATCCATCATTGTTTCCCACGGAAGAATAACTTGAGGAAAGAGAAAGAAAATCAAACTGTGAAGGCCAAGGATTTTAGAGGGATTGACCAGAACTTTGATGTTGTAGGAGGGAATTAGCATTCAAAATAATTTGAGAGGCATGAAGCTCTAAGCACTCCTTAAATTGACATTTTTTCCCCCTAATGAGATCATTAATTTGCGCCCCCTTCTTGAGTGTAACAACCTTGGTGAAAATTCCATGTAATACAGTTAAAAATATTAACCATGGTTGATGGGACAATTATTCCAAGCTGAATGTTGGGAAAATCATCTTTGTGGTTGTTAATTTGGTTTATTATGGCTAAGGAAATTGGAAAAAGAAAAGGAAAAGGCTTTGGAAAGGAAAAATTCAATTTCGGCACATTTATTTATAAAAATAATGGAAATTAGGAGAAAAGGGAGGTGAAAGGTCACAGGCTTCCTGTAAGGAGGAAAAAGAAGGAAAGTAATGGAAAATGAAGAAAATAGAGGACTCTTCTATAAAAAGGCTTCTAAGGATCAGTTGGTACCTTTTTTCAGTGCATTTTTTGGAGTTATCTCATTATTTTATATCTCTCTCTTTACACTCTTGGACACTTAGAGTTTTTGGAGTGCTTTGCAATTGCAGCAAGAACATAAAGAAAGTAAGAAGGAGGAGGAAGAAAGCAAGGAGGAGCGGGAATCAAGCAACTGAAACATGATTCTTTGAAATTATCGATTTTCATGTATGATTTTATTGCTATATTTTGCATGCCAGGCATTACATGTGGTTCTTTTCTATCTTGGAATGGTTTTTTCTAGGTGTGACAGTGTAGTCATCCTAGCCTTTTCATTTCCACATAGCCATGGTGTTCTAGAGTTATCATGTATTGGTTTAGATAGATTGTCAAATGGATTTGAAGCTAAGTGAGGTGGATCTCTAAATGATTATGGAACTGATTCATGTGTTTCCTTGGCTTAAGGCCTAGTAATTGAGTTTGGATTGCGGTAAAGATTGAGAGGTGGTTTTCTCTCCATTTCAGGCCTAGGAATCCCGAGTTTTGGATATATAGTAAATAATGAATATTATGTCTTAGTTTAGGGCCTAGTGACCTCTGATTCAGAATGTGGGTTGCGGTAAAGCCTTAGAGACTAGGATACAAAAATTCCTCACAGTTTAGGCAGAGCGAATCTGGTGATATCCATGCTTTTTTTGGCCTAGTGATTGGGTGTAGATCACCGTGAATATTGGTTTATGATTGATGAGGGTGACGTGGTTTAGCCTTGGGATGCCCTGGTTGGTTCATTTGATTTGAGTCCCACATTCATGTTTGGAATATGGCACAATCGTGATTAGCTGAAGAGAGATTTGGCTTAGCCAATCTGTGGTTGGGTGGAACGTGGAAGTCCCATCTCTAGTTGGTTTTGAAACTCATTAATTAGAATCTCACTCCTTTTGTATTTGATGTATAATCTCACTGGATATGATGTGTATTATATTACTGTAGTATCCATGGCATTTTTGTCACTATTATGGTGGTTATAAGCATGTATTTTATCAGTGATGATGTATGGCTCTATCCATGTTTTTAATTGTACATGAATGCATAATGTATCTATGGTCGAATAGTTTGTATTGCAGGTTATGATGTAAGGGAGAAAGGATTCTTAGCGATTCCCAGTTAAGTTTGAGTCCCCTATGTTTAAATATGCTATTTACACCCATAGATTCAATGTTTGTGACATGTTTGACAAAATTCCTGTCATGGCTAAGAGAGGTATATATGATTTCTTGTTGAGGTGATTTATTTCATATCATTGTACCAATGTTATTTATCATCTGCTAATTTTTCATGAAGTTCTGGGTAGTGACCTGGGCTCTGGGCCTAAAAGGTGGCTCAAATATTGGAGTTGTAGGCACAAAATTAAGTAATTGGGGCCATGGTCGCATGGTTGCTGTGTTTTTCCAATGGCTATAGCCTCCTAGCCACTATATTGTTGTGTTATACCTGCGAATAAGGAGCAAAATGGTTAAAAGTTCAGTCTAAACCAGTGGTAGGAGGCCTGAAGGGTTGGAATACCTCCTAGGGATTTTTTTGATGTTGTTTAAGGTTTTTTTGTCATGTTTCTATCGGTTCCACTTCCTCAAGGTCATATAGGAGGTTGAATCTCATATTAGTAGCCTCTCATCACATGTTGACCCCGTTTGGCGAGTTACTTGAGTAGATGTGGGAAGAGGGTGTTACAGAGTGGTATCAGAGCATGGTTCAACCCTTGGAATGGATGGGTGGTGTGTTGGTCATGATTTTATTTATTTCTTATGTGTTTCTCATACCTATGGTGTATGTGTTTGTTGCATCCGTGTTGTGTTTGCCATCGTGGTAGTGGTGTCACCATGGGAGGAATAATGATGTTTTTGTCAACATGTTTTCATGAGTGCATGACTCATTATGTGTTGTTTATGCTTATGTATTGTCTGGGCACACTTGCTTACATATTGTTACATGTTGTATATGAATTTCTTGTTTATGCTAGGTCACATATTGGTAATGCTTTTGTGTTGCCCATGTATGCTTGCGTGTGTGTTGTTATATGTTGAACATGCATTGGTCATTCACGATTGGTTAAATGTTACTTGTGCTAATGTATGGTCCATGCTTGTGATTGCATGGGGTCAATTTGAATTGGTATGGTTGAGGTTGTCATGCATTGGGCCATGGAGTGTACTTGGTATGGTTATGCATCTATGGCTGGACTCCAACTAGAATGATGTTTATGTGCTAGTATAGCATGTGTTATGAATTTATATGTTATTATGATTTTTTATGTACATGTATTATGTTGATTAGTTGATCTTGCAGGAAGTTTCCTCCCAAAACTACAGTAAGGTATGATGGTTTATTGTTACTTGGTTTAACTGGCATAGTATACCTTGCAGGAGAAAAATCAACATGGATAGAAAGATGGTGGACTACAAGGACTCTCACTATGAGTCATATGAGCAACATGGTGGGAACTCTTCTGATTTGGTAGACACATTGAGAAGTGTAAAGGAATAAATAAGGTGTTGTAAGCCATACAATGAAAGAATCATATAGGAACAAGAGAAACAAGAAGAGGTGAATGCAATACTTCTTCAGAGCTTGTTAGATTTCCAGAAACAAGGGCCACTTAGGACCAACTATGGATAGGAGGAAAAAAATAATGGGGCATATGGCAGTAGGTCTCCTAGTAGACATAGGTCATATAGAGCTGATACAGTGAGATATGGTAGGATGTTGGACACTCAAGATAGGAGGGGTGATGAGTACTGGTACCATCCTAGTTATGGTTTGGATAGACATCATGATCATCATCGGTATCATCCTTACAGGAGGAGTGACAGGGGACACATTCCAGATGAATTTAAGAAATAAAAGGCACCTACTTTCGATGGGGACTTGAAGAGACCAAAAAAGGTATAAGATTGGATAATTGGGATGAATAAGTTCTTTGAGTTGCATGAGTACTCAGATAACACGAAGGCTAGGATTTCTATCTTCATCCTTAGAAGTAAAGAAAACATCTGGTGGGAAGTTGTGAAGTGGATTAGACACATCAGAAAATATGACTTGAGTTGGCACAAGTTCAAAATACTTGCCAGAGAGGTGGTAAGACAACAAAGAAAAGGAAATTTATGAGCTAAAGATGGGGTCAATGACAGATGAAGAGTACACGACAAAATTTCTGGAGCTATTGAGGTATGTACCATATCTTGAGGATGACAAGGCTAAAGTTTAGGGATTTGTCAGTGGTTTTCCATTAGCATTCAAAGACTGGATTGAGTATGATGAGTCTCATACACTTGAGGAATTCATTGGGAAGTTAAAGCATTTCTATGAATAGTCAAAGCGCAAGAATGAGTCTCACCATGGATGGAAAGGGAAAGACAAAGGTAGAGGTAAATGGAAACTGAAGAGAGAAAGGCCTTATAATTTAGAAGAGAACGAAAATTGGCACCAAAAAGGAAGTTTAATGGAGGTGGACCTGCACATAGGTCACAACAGAAACATAAATTACAACAATTGCATAGAGGTAATGGTATGGGACGATTGGAGTGCAAGAAATGCGGTGAGGAGCATCTTAATAGAGATTGTCCATAGAATCAAGGAGGTGTTGGGAACTAAACTTGCACATCTTTACCTACCTTTAATCCTATTTACCTTCCTCATTTGTATCATTAAAAGTAAATTTATGTCCTAAAGTGCACATGTATACTTATTTTCATGTCTTTACATATTTAGTCAATGAAGCATAGTCGTGGGGATTTTTACCAAAGTGGCTTGCTAATTTGGTTATTCTTGCAGATTCGGAGGTCGGATGACCAAGTTCGTAATTTTGAGGAAAACCATCGAGCTCGGAAATTGCAATGGTGGAACAACTTCAGATTTATCCCTTTGTTATCTTTTGCATTCAGTTTTGTCTATCATAACCATTGTGTAAATGTAGGCAAACAACTATTGTAATTTCATGAACTGCTAATGTAATAATTTATATAAGTGAGGTTATAGAGATGTTGAGAGGAGGTTGGATGATGAGAGAATTGAGAATATGTAACAGTATTTTGTGCAATTTAATGAAATCCATATTTTTGATCTTTTCTTGAGTTTGTGATTATATCACAACCATGATTAGGGAGTTGGGCCCGCTCTCCTGACCAGGTGTTGTTGAATTAATGTGTGTGATTAGTTTTCTTTACTGTATCATATCTTTCCTTTATTGTTGTAACATCTTAAAGTGATTGTTGTGAATCTTAATGCTATGAATATAGTCAATATTTACAATTGATTACTGTTATCATTTCATTATTGTTAAAGTGGTTTGTTGTTTGCATAGTCTATTGAATTCGTGATTGATACAAAATCATGTAATTGTCATCTGCATATATTTTTCATGATAGCCTTGCAATAACGAAATGCATCCTGGATTGATAATTAATGTGGGAAAGGGTTGAATAATATCGTTCACACTTTGACACCAACATTTTGGTGTCGTTGCTAGGCAGGCTATCAAAGGTGCAAGAACAAAACTCGTATTAATCTCAGGATCAATCTCTCATCCTAGGGAGGGAAGTTTCCTTACCCTGCTCTAGGTCCTGAGATTTAATTTCTTTGTTTTTTGATTGATTTCCTAGGGGCCACTCTCTCATCCTAGGGAGGTAAGTTTTCTTGCCCTGCTCTAGGTCCCGAGCTTAAGATTTCTTGATTGTTTTTCTTATTTCTTTCTTTTTCTATTTTAAAAACCAGTCTCTCATCCTAGGGAGGTAATTTTTACCCTTCTCTAGGTGCTGAGCTACAAGAATTGTTTGAATGTTTTACCTTCACCAATTTCATGAACAGAGATCCAAATAAAAGGGGTAGAGGAGGACCCAAAAATAGAGGAAGGAAGGGTTTAGGAAGGATTACCTACATCCAAGAACTCATTGCAAAAGTTGAATCAAAGCATCTTCATGGGTTGCTGTCAGGGTGAGAACTCAGGCGAAATCCGAAGGGCAGTCTTTTGTGCAACCAGTACTACCCTCGGTATGTAGCAGAAGAACCTCTTTCGACGATAGAAAAATAAGAAGTAGCTAGTAGAGTACCAGGAGAAGCATAAGTACTCCTTTTGACGACAGAAGGAGAGGAACTAGAAAGTAGGGGATGAGACGAATTGAGTATTCCAAGTGCAGGAGAAGAATATTCAAAGGAATTCAATTCGCAATGAGATCGAGGAAGTGATGTTAAACAAAATCAACCTTCTATTGAAGAAAAACTTCAACCATTTGTTGTAGAACCACTAGATCTCGTTGAGGTCCCAAGTGAATATTGAAAAATATTCATTCCACCTTCAAATTCCTTGATCGAATTCCCAATTGGAGATATTAGAGGTGATGTTCCGATGAAGCCCATTCCTTTAACAACATTGCATAATTTCCATGGGATTTCCTCTGAAGATCTAGACATGTTCCTTTTCTAATTCGGCATCGTCTTTCAAGGGTATGACTATATAGCTGATGCTCATAAGTTGAAAATATTCCTTGCTACTTTGAAAGGGATAGCTCTGCGATGGTTTATGGATTTAGGGGGAAAATATATCACTGCATGGGATGAAATGAAGAATATTTTCTTGGAGAAGTATCGTGATTACTACAAATCTTGAGATATCAAGGAATAAATATTTAAATCTATGTAGAAGGAGGATGAGAATATGGAGGATTATGTAGAACATTTCAAATATACTTTGTAGAGATCAGGCCATAGTGACCTGGACAAGGACATCTTGAAAATCATTTTTCTCTGGGCATTGAGGGAAGAGTCTCTAGAAATTTTGAATATACTAGGAAAGGGGGATATATCAAAATAATATTTCGACACCATCTGCAAATTATGCATTCAATGTTCACAAGGATTTGCAAGGAATAAAAATAAAATTTGTACCTTGAAGACATCCAACGGGGGGGGGGGGGGGGGGGGGTTTATGAAGGAAGAAATTGGAAATCTATTGGACAATTTAAGGATCAATATCTTGAGTACATTATCCTCTCAGATCGACAATTTACAAGAAAAAAATAATAAAATGCAATTGGAGAAGACCATGGCCATATTCTGTCTTCAATGCAAGAAGAAACATCCACTGAAGGAATGTTCATTGAACACTGTAGAGGCTTGTGCAATATGTGAACAAATTCATTCTACCATCTCATGTCCTTATCTTCTTGGACTAAAGGTAATCTTTCAAGGAGTGAGTGAAGAGGTAGATCAACTATACTTCATAGGATCCAAGAAGCCATGGCAGCGCGACCACCAATATGAATCAAGGTATGCCTCAGGACCTTTCTCAATATTTTAGTAATTTAAATATTGGCCCTCAGTCGATACCTTTTTCACGTGCATGGCCTCAACATTATCAATAACTACCTTGGTAGTATTGGTTTCCTCAGTCTAGATCAAACCCTTCATGGTCTCAAAATTGGCGTGGAACTTCTCCTCCTGGACAATTCCCCCAACCTATGCCACAACAACAACTACAACTGACTTCTAATATTCCCTCTAGTACTCCTCCCCTTTGTCCCCAGCTCCTAATCCAACCTAATCCAAATTCTAAAAATAAGGGAGTTCATCAGGCTGATACTCTCTACCTTCCTTCGTATATCATTTCTACTGCAAAATGTAACGAGATAAATTTGTGATTTGGTCAGGTAGTGAATGCTCAGACTTCGCCAATTATAATTGAACAAGTTGATGACAAATTTTAGGAACTAGAACCTTGGATAGTTGTGGATTAATCAAACCAATACTCTATAAAGAAATCCCCTCCTCAACCAACTGTTAATCAGGGATGTCAAGCTAATATGCCTTACCCTGAAATATTATCCCTGACTAAACATAACCCTCAATTAGAGTTTGAATTCTTAGGGGAGCTGCAAAACTTGTTTGTCAAAATATCCTTACTTCAAGCTATGAGGGATGTACCAACTTACGCTAAGAAAATCAAAGAATATTGTTCCAAAAACCCTGGAAAGAAATAAAAGGACTCTCTCACAATTCATGTTATGGGGAAGTTGTCCAACATCATTCTGGGTAAGTCTATACCGGTTAAATATGGGGATCTAAGGAACCCAATCATAACAATACAGATTAACGGGGTAGAAATTCCAAATGTGATGATAGATCTGGGAGCCACAATAAATGTTATCACCTCTGAAACTATGCTTACATTAGGTCTACGAAATCTTAAGCCAACTCCTACTATCTTAGAGCTAGAAAACAGATCTACAGTAAGATCACTAGGAAATTTGGAAGACATCACCATTTCAGTGGAATCATGGCATTTTCCCGTTGATCTCTTGGTATTATAAATGTAGTCCCTAGCTGGTGATCACTCTTTGTTTTTAAGAAGACCTTGGATTACAATTGAAGACACCTATATTGGGTGCTGGTTAGGAAACATGGTAATATCTAATGGGAAGTTCACAAAGAATCTCATTCTTTATCCCCCTACAGAGCTAAGCCCATCAGAAAAATCAACATTTAAATTAAATCTCCTACCTTTAGAAGGGTAATAATATGAAAATGAAGAACTCAGATCAATCCTTACCATTTGACAAGCTCTTTATTTTAAAAATGAAACAGAGGATGATTCCATCAGTACTTTTATGAACAACCCCCGTTCTGTTTCTGACTCAACTCATCAATTCCTAGAATCTGCCATGAGTTGTAATATGCAGGAAACCATTGAAGCAGAAACTGAAGTTGAAGATATACGAGTAGTTTCACCTCATGCCAATATACCCATTGAAATTGAACCACGCAATACATTAAACATTAACCCGAACCTTTCAGTATCTCAAACCAAACAGCTCCTGAAAGTCCTTCAAGACCATAAGGAAGATTTCGCCTGGGACTATACATATATGAAGGGAATCCCTACTGACTTACGCACTCATCGCATATACATTAAAGAAGATTGTATACTTGTGATACATCCCCAGAGAAGAATGAACCTAGCCCTAAAGAAAATTTTCGAAGACAAGCTTCGGATGTTATTGGATATATGATTTATTTACCCCATTTTGGATAGTCAATGGGCATCCCCGCTAGTTATTGTTCCTAAAAAGAATGGTAAGTGGCGGATTTGTGTGGACTATATGGAATTAAATAAATAAACCCAAAAGGATGATTTCCCCTTGCCATTCATTGACCAAGTTGGTATACTTTAGCCGTAAAGAAGTTTTTCTCCTTTCTGGATGGGTTTAGTGGGCATAACCAAATCGAAATAGCTCTTGAGGATCAAGAAAAAACTACCTTCACATGACCTTGGGGAAATTTCACATACCGAGTCCTTCCATTTTCTCATTGTAATGCACCTGCAACATTTCAGAGGGAAATATTAGGATTTTTTTCTAATCTAGTTGATGACAGTGTCGAGATTTATATGGATGACTTTACCCCATACAAGGATTCATTTGAAGAAGGGTTGGAAAACTTAGAAAATGTACTCAAAAGATGCAAACAAACACATGTTTATCTGAGTACAATAAAATGTCACATGATTAGGGAAGAGGGAAGAGTTATGGAACATTTTCTCTTGGAAGTTGGAATTCGAGTTGATCATGCCAAGGTAGAGGTAATATTACATTTTCATGTACCGAAGAGACCAACACAGGTAAATAGTTTTATTGGTTGCAATGACTATTATAGATGTTTTATAGATTTTTTTTTCTAAAATAACATCTCCACTTTTTCAGCTGTCGAATAAAGATGCAGAATTTCTGTGGACAGATAATTGTGAAGTAGCTTTCGCAAAGATCAAGGAACTAGTTTGTGAAGCTCCGATCTTATGAGGTCCTGACTAGAAAATCCCATTTCATATCCACAGTGATGTTTTTCACACAACAATTGGGGTAGTTTTGGGACAACATGAGGACAAGAAGTCGTATGCAATTTATTATGTCAACTAGAATTTTACCCCTGTTGAATTAAACTATACAGTAACTGAAAAAGAGTTCCTGGATGTTATTTATGATGTTAATAAATTCTAACATTACATTAATGGATATCCTACTTTTGTGCACACTGATCACACAAAAATTAGGTACTTGATGAATTAACCTATCACCCCTAGTTGTATTACAATATGGATATTGTTAATTCAAGAATTTGACATTACTAGCGTAGATAAACTAGGGAAGGATAACATAGTTGCTGATTTCCTGTCTAGACTGGATACTAGCGATGAAGGTACACCTATAGAGGATAGTTTTCTGGATGAACATGTTTTTGCAATTTCTACTCATCCTATGTGGCATGAAAATATTTATAATTATCTTGCTACAGGCAAGGTGCCTAACCATTTTTCATATAGGGAACAACGTAATATTATTCATCATAGTGCCTGTTATTCTTGGATAGAAGGATATATTTTTCATACAGGGCTTGACCAGCAAATCCAACACTATGTAGTTGAAGATGACATCTATGATGTCTTGAAGGTTACTCATGATGATCCTTGTGGAGGACACTTTTCAAATAAACGGACATGTCATAAGGTGTTATAGATGGGATACTATTGGCCCTCCATCTTCTAGGATGATAGGAATTATGTTCAAATATGTGATAGTTGCCAGCGAATGGGTCAGCCTGGTCGATAAGATGAAATGTCGTTACTGCCCCAAGTAGTCCTTGAGCCTTTTGGAAAATGAGATATTTAATTTGGTTGCCCTTTCAATCCATATTCACATCAAAAAGTTCATATTTCGGTCTACACGGATTACGTAAAAAACTGGGTAGAGGCCAAGGTTGTTGTGAAAGCAACATAATAGGTTATTTTAGACTTCTTATTTGGAGATATTTTTCCTTGATATGGTGCTTCGAGAGAGATAGTTTCAGATGGGGGAGTGCAATTCACATCACATATGATAGAAAGGTTTATGAAAAAGCATGGAATTAGGCATAGGGTGACATCTCCATACCATCCTCAGGAGAACGGTCAAGTGGAAAGCACGAACAAGTTATTAGAAAATATTCTCACAAAGACTGTGGCAAGACCATTAGGGGAATTTTGAGGTCTGAAATGGGCCTACTAAAGAAATTATAAAAAAATAATGGAAATAATAAAATAAGATTTGATTACATCCTCAAATTTTAGAGGGATAAAATAAAAAGCTACTTTTTCAACTCGTATTTTGAACTTATCTCCCTAAGGTTTTACTCGAATTTTGAGCAGGAATACTCGTTGGATGAAAAATTTAATTCCCAATCCAAGGAGTACCCATGTTTCATACTTTTGATGGACCCTACTACACGAAAACTGAGAAATACATGAAAAATATGATTTCAATCATGTTTTTTCATGTATTTCTCAATTTTCATGTAGCAAGGTCCATCAAAAGTATGCAACATGGGTACTCCTTGGATGAGGAATTAAATTTTGCATCCAATGAGTAATCGCGCTCAAAATTTGAGTAAACCCTTAGGGAGATAAATTGAAAATACGAGTTGAAAAAGTAGTTTTATTATTTTATTATTTTTTAATCCTTTTACATTTTTAATCCAAAAATGGTGAATCATCCCCCATGGTTGACATCATCATCTTGAATCCTATTGGTTCTCATAAAGTTTATTTTGGTTGTACATTTTTATTAGGAGGCCCATTTTAGACCTCAAAATTTCGCTAATGCATCACCGAGATTGGGCTGAAAAACTTCCTGGAGCTCTTTGGGCATACAGAACAACATGGTGGAATAAAACAAGGTTTTTACCATTTGAGCTTGTCTATGGAAAATCTCCATTGTTTCTAGCAGAATTCAAGATTAACACACTTAGAACAACTCTTGAAATAGGACTAGATATTTCAGAAGCATAGAAACACTGAGTGGAACAACTAAATGAGCTCGATGAAATTTGTTCAATGGTTTGTCCAAAAAACTGTTGCAATCTAGTAGTAGAGAACAAAATGACATGATAAATTTATCAAGAATAAGGTGTTTCACAGAGGGGATTGGGCATTACTCTATGATTCCCACTTTAATGATTTTAAAGGAAAGCTCTGCTCTCATTAGATGGGACCTTGTGAAGTTGATGCAGTGTTTGATAATGGAACTATCAGACTTGTCACAATTGACGATACACATGCTTCTTTTGTAGTAAATGGACATCGTCCTAGATTGTATCACTGCCAAGATTATAAGGATGCCTTCTGTTAGAGTCGGTCTCGTCAGCCCTCCGTCAGCGATCAAAATTTCTCTTTTTGCATTTCATTTTTAGGTGTCTCGCTTGATTCACTCAGTTGCATTCCGCTAGGGGCATGCCATAATCTGACGGAAGGGTCTCTTCACTCGTTTCCCTCATGTTTGTACCTGCTGGTTTGTGTCTAATCATTAAATATCATCAAAGTTCATCAGAGTCAATTTTACAGTCATTTACAGTCATTGATGGTCTTTGGTCAGCAAAGAGTCATTTTAGGGTTTCTAGGTCATATTAGGTCTAGGGTCTGTCAATTCAGTTTGCAAAGCGTCTAATAATACCAGCAGATGCATGAGGGAGGTTTCAAGAGAAGTTTTCATCGAAATTTCATCATCGCAATCTTTGATCATGACTTTTCTTCAAAAATCTGTTTTGAAGAAAATCGTCAAATTCGTTCTTTGTAATTAATGCTATGTATATTTTTCAAGTTTTTCAATGGTCAGATTTTTCTGGCGCAGCCCTGGTCATCATTTTCCGAATTCAACGCCAGCCATCCCTGCAAAAATAACCATGAGATTCATTATTCAGCCAAAAATCAAAGTGGGAGCCCAAAACAGAGTTAAAAGTGAAAGTGTCAAAGTCTGCAAAGGTAGAAAGAGAGTTTGCCAAATCAAAAATTGAAGTTCATGCCATACAAGATATGTCTGGTGTTCAACAATTCATTTGCATGCCAAAAACATCAAGGAGCCAAGAGGAAACATTGAGAAATCATTTGGAAGGAAAAACAATGTTTGAAAGGCCAAATTATGGATCAAATTCAGAGCGCGGCGCATTGGGAACTGGCGCGGCGCGTAGAGCGAAATTTTTCAGTGTAAAATTACACTAGCACGGCGAATCGGAGGAGGCGTGGCGCGTTGGGTTGGGGCGCAGTGCGTAGAGCTGAGACTCAATTTTTTTCCATTTCTTCCATATTTTTTTATTGGTTTCGTCAATTTTGCTCCGAGTAAGTTTGACTCACCTTGCAATTGCCCATAAACTTGTGAATGGTGTGGGTATATGATGGATTATAAGAGAGTGAATGTCGAAGACTTAAACCCTCTCATTTTGTAAAAAATTTCTCCTTTAGGGTTTGAAGTTTGCGTGTTGAAGTTTTATTTTTGTGTCAAATGGTTCAAAAACCATTCCTCATCTATGACTCTGTTCCCCTTCATTGTAATATCATCATTATACCATCCCTACCCTATTCCCTAATCAAACCACTCATATCACTTATTCCTATTTGTCTCTATTATCCCTCAAATGCTTTCATGCCCTATCATTATTATTTTCCTCATATCACTTATAAAATTCCCTAAATCCCAAACATTCAAGTAGCTGCCCTATTGTCTCTACATTGTCAAAACAGAGATTTTAAAGGGGAAAAATTTCACTTGACCAACTCCACAGTCCACTTTTCCCACTGTCCCTTTTTCTCACAATCCCTCATTCCCCTTTTGGCATGCATTTGGAGATTGGAGACAAAGACACCAAGGTCTCATTTCTCATTTTCAACAAGCTGAACATACACATTGCAACACCATGACAGACAATGACACATCATACAACCAAGACAGTGTTTTCACCACAGGAACTACATGCACCAGGAGGGCACTGAAACGTCGTGAAACGCATGATCCACTCCGAATCTTGGCCAAAGATTCATTGGATAAGCATGAGGCATGATGGGGGATATTTACACCAAATTTCAGCAAATTTGGAGAGATTTTTGTCATTTTGAAAATTTTGGTCACAAAACAGGTTTTTCCGCCCAACGCGTCGCGCGACCCGACGCGCGCTTATGATTGGGACACTTTCTGGAGGAAAAATTTGTATTTTTGGATTTTTCATGGTAAATTATGCATGATCAGAAATTCCCGAAGCATTTCATCAAGTTCTGGATGATCAAAGGGGCCAAAAACACCATGAAAACCACCTTTCTGCCACCTTTTGCACCAGCAGGAAGTACTCTTGGGAGATTGAAGTTTTGGAGGGGCAAATGAGCTCCAAATTGAACAATTCAACTTGGGTTGGATAGCCAACATCCAGATCTTTCCAACGAGCTATTATGAGCTCAATTTTGACTCCAAGAAGTGCCCCAAAAATAGGATGAAAGTAGCACGACGCATAGATCTTTGGAGCGCGGCGCATTGAGGTTTTTGGCATGTTTTTCACCTTCCAGCTCAGAAATTCGGCCAGTTTGGGCTAGTTTCACCTCTTGATGTAATTTTTGACCCAACTTGATGCAATTTGATAAAAATGATGTAATTTTGGCATGTATTTACTTGTTCTAGATGATTCATTCACAAAAAAGTGAAAATCAAGTGAATGGATCAGTTTCCTAGCTTATAGAGGCAAGTTGTTTGGCTGCCTAGATTTTAGCTCTTTGTTTAGAATTGGTTCAAAATGCTCCTAGAAGCATGAGCTAGACCCCTAGAGGCATGGGAAGGGGTTAGAATTGTCTATTTATTGTATTTTCTGAGACATTTTCAAAGGTTGGACTCTTGGGAAAAGTTTGGCACACTATTGTACATATTTTCTGCATTTTTGGCTAAGGAAAGATCAGAGGTTTTGCAGCACCTGTTGGGATTCTTGTGGCTTTCAGTTTTTGATGGTGTTTTCTCTCAATTATTTGTAAGTTATTTAATGTTTAATGTATGCCATTCCCTTCTTTTGCTTCTGAAACTAAATGAATGAGTAAATGAGGTAGAATTCATTGATTCCAGTGCTCTGCCTTTAAATTTGTTTAGTTTTATATGTTTTCTCCAGTTTGGAGAGGATCCTTGTTCTCCCTTGCCCTCTTCAGCTCCTTATCATTCTGATCCATCCATACACATAATCCAAAGCATCAAGACTACTGCCTACCTTGCCCCAATTCGAATTCTGCGAAGATCTGGCCTCATCCCCAAGCCCAAAATTGCCATTCCCATTTTTCCAACAAAAAACCCAAAAAATCAATATCAAACCTTCCTATCTATTTACTAGCCTAAAATCAGTATCTATTATAGGTCATCTCAGCCCCTTTGAAGACCTTTTTCCGAGATAGACCCGGAGAGAGCCCTCTCCTGTCCTCATAGGGCTAGCTACGAGGCTGAGCTTGGTTTGATGTTGCCTTGAGATTTACCTTATTTCAGCCTAAGGTAGTTTCGAGCGCTAACATAGTGGCGACCATACTGGGGAGAAATTTGCTTATTACTGTCATTTTCTATAGACGGAGTCTGAAGTCAAGGAGAAATTTGCTTATTACTGTCATTTGCTATAGACAGAGTCTGAAGTCACACCAGGTAGCCTTCGAACTGCTCTTGCTCTGCGAGTGCATAGTAGATAAAATTTTCTTCAGTCGATCTCCAGTTTAGCTTGTCAATGTGCTCCTTGATTTGCGAATTCCCCCAGTATATGTATCAAGATCAGATCTGATGGTTGATGGTGGACAACGATCAAACATAAGAAGGCTGAAATCATTCATCTGGTGACTCCTATAGAGACTCCACTGGAGGACTAACTCTTTCTCTTCGAAAATGGAAGGATCTTACACAAAGTTCAGGTATCTAAAGTGGAATGGTATTCAGGATCTAGTCTGCTTTCTTGTAAATTACTTCTTTGCTGTTCTTGAACCTGTCCTGAAGGTTATTCCGAATTTGTTGTATGATAAAGGTGATCAAAATCTTCACTTGACTTAGTCAAAAAGTATAAATACTGAGTTTCCCTTTGATCCTGGTCTCCTTACTTTTCCCACATCTTATGTTGACTCTCTTCAGAGTGATGAGCCAGAAAATCAAGCTGATCCCGTAGCTCTTGTATATACTCCTACACCATTTGTGGTCCCAGATAGGTATAAACCACTTGTTTTAAATTCTGTTCTCCATGATTTCCCTGCAAATGATGACCTGTATCTACCAAGATTTGATGGTGAAAGCGACAATGTCAACGCTGAGCAACATGTGCAGAATGTTGAGACTTTTCTGGATTTTTTCGAAGTTGATGAGGAGGATGTTAGTATTAGGCTTTTTTCTCTTTCTTTTCAAGGTCAAGTAAAGAGTTGGTTCAAAGCCTTGCCTGATGCGAGCATCACAGATTTCCAGCAGTTTTTCAATGTTTTCCTTGACAGGTGGATGATTGGACAGAACCCTTTCTTGATTTTAGATGAGTACGCCCAGCTGAAGAGACAGTCAGGAGAGACAGTACAACAGTTTTCTACCAGATTTAATCAAGTATATTTTTCGATACCAGCTGATATAAGACCTTCTCCTAGATCTGCTCTCTTGCACTACCTGGGTTCCTTTGATCCGGAAATGGAGTTTCAGCTGAGAGAAAAGAATATTGCAACACTTCACGAGATGTAGAACAGTGCAGTAAATGTAGAGGCTCATTTGCTGATCAAAAGGGCAAGGTTGAAGGAAGAAGAAAAGAATAATGTTTCAGAGCAGCTGACACCTTCAGAGGAAAAGCTTGATATTTTCGTAAATGGAGTAGAAGAGATGGTGCGTAAAATGACTGCAAAAAATGAAAATGACATTCAAGAACAAGCGGCTGACCCAAAACATTTTGTTTCTTATCCGAGTTGTCATACTGATTGTTTTATAGATCATTGTGAAGAAGAGAGAGCTGTTGATATGACATGTATGCTTGATGATGTGTTGTATACTGATGATTTGCCTTAGTTTGATCAGTATGATGATGATTATGTTCTCCAAACAGAAGCTAATCTTGCAGATGAATCAGTAGCTAGTTTGTGTGAGGAGGAAGTTCACTTTCAGCAGCTTGAGTACAGTGATCAACTGATGCATATCAGCTATGACAATAATGAGGAAAGTGCAGCAAATTTTGAAGTAAGTGAAGGACCTTTGCCTTTTTGTTTTGACTCGTTTCAGTTCATTAGAGACAATTTCCATGCAATCAGAAATCAACTGCCAACAAGCCTTGATCTGGACCATCTTGAGGGTAATGAAAACCTTGTTCAAGATTTCTCATATTCAGATTTGCAATCCCCGAGTGCCATTGATTTTCAAGATGCAGATGAAGACACGGAAGCTAGCACATATGATCAAATGATACAAGATGACTCTGTACCATTCTGTTTTGAATCATTCCAAATTTTGAAGGGAAAATTGCATAGTAAATCTTCAAATGAGCAGTTTGTAGGAAATCAACAATCTTTCAATTTCAATGTTGAGGATGAGACAGATAGCAAAATTCTTGAGCTGGTTGTTAATGAGAGATCTTCTTCTGAAATAATCAATGAAATCATTTTTGATACAAAACCCTCCCTAGCATCAGATTTGTAGCCATCCAATGCAATTGAAGGTCAGATTACAGATGAAGGTGTGGAAGCTGAAATATATGAGTTAATGATGCAAGAGAATTCTGTACCCTTTTGTTTCGAAGCATTTCAGTTTATAAAGCAGAATCTTCGTAATATCTCTCAAGAAAAAGATGAACAGCTAGAAAGAGGTCATATAGTTTCAATGGATACATTGCAGAAGTCTTCTCAAGTTTTTGATGATCCCATTGCTCGTGTGCTGGATGAGGTTTTCTGTAAAAATTCTTCTCCATTGGCTAACCATGTGCCCGAAAAGAATGTTGATAATAATCTTGTTCAAAAGTCAATTTCATTGTGTTGTTCAACAGATTTTTCATATGAGGAGATTGATAAAGGAGACTTTTGTTCTGTCTGGAATCAGCAACGGAGTTTGGTTTTTCATAAATTTCAGGATCCTTTTGATAGCTTGCTGCAAACACCAAAGAAACACAGCGCAGATGTGAGGAAAGTCTTGATATCCAGCTATGAAGATTACTTGGACCAGAGCAGTGAGGTGTTAATGGAAATGAATAGCTATGTTTATGAAGATCCTTTCGCAGTATTCTTGCAGTCATCCAGTTAATTCATACTTTGCAAGTTTATCAGCAGTCCACTTGGTTCAAAGTTTCCATGGGAGTTTCCTTTTAGTAGTTATTTCTCATTGTTCATAAACAAGCACTTGCGGAGAATTAAGATAGCAGCCAGCATGCTTACATGGTTGCATTGGCTGTTCCATTTCACTTGATCGGGTGGTGAAAAGTACAATTAGAGTAGGTTTGATGAATAAGCTCTACTTTGAGCATCTTTTCCAACTTGTCAGTTGTGTTTAAGTATCGAGTCAATTTTTAGTTGAGTGAGAGTCAGTTTGTGTCATCAAGTCATCAATTTTCAGTCATGCATTTCAGTTTTAGTTTTTGACTCCATTGCCCAATGGATGAAGGCACTGTCTGCTTTCCAAAGATTTGTAGTTCTTGGCACCTCCAAGGAGCTGGAGCTACCATCCCCATTGGAGCCAATGTTAGAGTCAGTCTCGTCAGCCCTCCGTCAACGATCAAAATTTCTCTTTTTGCATTTCATTTTTAGGTGTCTCGCTTGATTCACTTAGTTGCATTCCGCTAGGGGCATGCCATAATCTGATGGAAGGGTCTCTTCACTCGTTTCCCTCATGTTTGTACCTGCTGGTTTGTGTCTAATCATTAAAGATCATCAAAGTTCATCAGAGTCAATTTTATAGTCATTTACAGTCATGGATCGTCTTTGGTCAACAAAGAGTCATTTTAGGGTTTCTAGGTCATATTAGGTCTAGGGTTTGTCAATTCAGTTTGCAAAGTTTCTAATAATACCAGCAGATGCATGAGGGAGGTTTCTAGATAAGTTTTCATCGAAATTTCATCATCGCAATCTTTGATCATGACTTTTCTTCAAAACTCTGTTTTGAAGAAAATTGTCAAATTCGTTCTTTGTAATTAATGCTATGTATATATTTTCAGGTTTTTCAGTGGTCAGATTTTTCCGGCGCAGCCCTGGTCATCATTTTCCGAATTCAACGCCAGCCATCCCTGCAAAAATAACCATGAGATTCATTATTCAGCCAAAAATCAAAGTGGGAGCCCAAAACAGAGTTAAAAGTGAAAGTGTCAAAGTCTGCAAAGGTAGAAAGAGAGTTTGCCAAATCAAAAATTGAAGTTCATGCCATACAAGATATGTCTGGTGTTCAACAATTCATTTGCATGCCAAAAACATCAAGGATCCAAGAGGAAACATTGAGAAATCAGTTGGAAGGAAAAACAGTGTTTGAAAGGCCAAATTATGGATCAAATTCAGAGCGCGATGCGTTGGGAACTGGCGCGACGCATTGGAGGCGGCGCGGTGCGTAGAGCGAAATTTTTCAGTGTAAAATTACACTGGCGCAGTGCATTGGAGGAGGCGCGACGCGTTGGGTTGGGGCGCGGCGCGTAGAGCTGAGACTCAAATTTCTTCCATTGCTTCCAGATTTTTGTATTGGTTTCGTCAATTTTGCTTCGAGTAAGTTTGAATCACCTTGCAATTACCCATAAACTTGTGAATGGTGTGGATATATGATGGATTATAAGAGAGTGAATGTCAAAGACTTAAACCCTCTCATTTTGTAAAAAATTTCTCCTTTAGGGTTTGAAGTTTGCGTGTTGAAGTTTGATTTCTGTGTCAAATAGTTCAAAAACCATTCCTCAACTATGACTCTGTTCCCCTTCATTGTAATATCATCATTATACCATCCCTACCCTATTCCCTAATCAAACCACTCATATCACTTATTCATATTTGTCTCTATTATCCCTCAAATGCTTTCATGCCCTATCATTATTATTTTCCTCATATCACTTATAAAATTCCCTAAATCCCAAAAATTCAAGTAGCTGCCCTATTGTCTCTACTTTGTCAAAACTGAGATTTTAAAGGGGAAAAATTTCACTTGACCAACTCCACAGTCCACTTTTCCCAATGTCCCTTTTTCTCACAATCCCTCATTCCCCTTTTGGCACGCATTTGGCGATTGGAGACAAAGACACCAAGGTCTCATTTCTCATTTTCAACAAGTTGAACATACACATTGCAACACCACACTACAAGAAAAAATAAAATTGGTGAGGGGCGAAAATGGTCACCATAAGCTCATCGGTGAGGGTCAAAAGAGCCTTCGTCACCAAAAAATGAATGTCACCAAAGGTGGCGTCGCCAAAAGTATAGGTGTTCTGGTGACATTCAAGGTCCGTCACCAATAATGATTTATAGTGATGAATAGTGACTGTCACCATTTCATATGAGCAATGGTGATGGACAATAGCTTCCGTCACCAAAAAATTGAACGTCACCAAAGGTGGCGTCACCGAAAGTATAGGTGTTGTGGTGAAATTCAAGGTCTGTCACCAATAATGATTTATAGTGACGGATAGTGACCGTCACCATTTCTGATGAGCAATGGTAACGGACAATAGCTTCCGTCACCAAAAAATTGAACGTCACCAAAGGTGGCGTCGCCAAAAGTGTGTTATGGTGACATTCAAGGTCCATCACGAATATTGATTATAATGACGGATAGTGACCATCACCATTTCATATGAACAAAAACGATTTTTTATGATGGACCTTTCATGGTCGTCACTATTGGTGCATATATATAGCAACGTTCATTGACCGTCACCATAAATGCATTGGTGACATAAAGGTCTGTCACGAATAATGACTATAATGACAAACAATGACCCTCACCATTTCATATAAACAACAACGATTTATGGTGACGGACCTTTAATGGTCGTCACTATTGATGCGTATATATGCATATTTTGGTGAGGGTCGAAAAATGTCACTATAAGCTCATTGGTGATGGTCAAAAGAGCGCCCGTCACCAAAAATTGATCTTCGTCATTCCCTATATATGAATATCAGGGCACGATGGAATCGAACCACCAACCTCCTTCTTGTAAAGCAGGTGCTCTTCCATTGAGCTAGCACCCTTTAAAGAATTAGACTTTAAACTAGAAATTTCCCCTAAAGGTGGAAAGATACACCAAAGGAATAGAAAATCTAGGAAGATCAAAAGTTGCTAGAAATAATATGTTCAATATACATAATAAAAAGACAACAAGAATAACTTTTGAATAATCTAACAAAGCATGTACTACATAGGAGAATAACTGGAAAGCACAACTAGAAATCTGAATCACAACATAACAATATAAAAGAACATGCAACAGGAAAAGAACAACTCCACAATTTGAGAAATATGAACAATCCATGGGCATGTTCTTATATATTAATATAGATAACAAAATAGAAATCTAGATTTATGAAATTCAAGTATCACACAAGAATGTCTTGAACAAATATGAATATGTAAAACAATATTTTTTTCATTTGGATTTACCTTGTAGACCTCGGGAAAAAATTTCCACAGAAACAGGCACTAAACATAACAACATGGACCTCAAGAGCAATTGTGCAGGGGATAAAATATGAAGGTAAAGCACTAGAGAATTATTCAAAGAAAATTATGAAAAGCGTATCTAGAAATGACCGAGAACCCTCTGAAGTAAACCACACATTTATCATCATGACTAGTACACTTGCAAAAAAAGATCAGAATAAATTATGAAC
Organism: Pinus albicaulis; assembly: GCA_034641835.2. Taxonomy (NCBI): domain Eukaryota; kingdom Viridiplantae; phylum Streptophyta; class Pinopsida; order Pinales; family Pinaceae; genus Pinus; species Pinus albicaulis. The sequence goes on from CM076579.1 coordinate 1,213,225,413, forward strand.
TATTCCACCAAAAAACAGTGAATTTTTCCACTAAAATACATTTCAAATTAATCACTAGCATGAAGCTAACTTCTCTGCAAAAATATAAATGTTTCAAGACAATGTATAATAGCTTGCATGGCAATCGTGTTGATAAAACCTTCCAAGGAATAAGACCACAACAGTCAACAAGAGTGCCCATCATACTTAATACTATCAAAGAGTGGTCAATAGAAAAACTGAATTGACGGACCTTCATAACTTGCATTGGTTCCTTATCCTTCATCCAACCCTAAAATTTTAGACCAAGGTTAACATTTTGAAGGAAAATTAAGAAAAGTCACGTGATCTTGTGAAATAAGATTTTCATCACTACCATTAACTATAATGCAACAATTTTGCACAAACAAAGCATCCTTGTCTAAAGTGAAGTAGTAAGTCATGATTAAGACTAATTGTGGGCTTAGAATTGTTTTTCCATTTTTTTTTGAATTGTTAGAATTATCGTACTTAGTAGCAGAGGCATTCCCACCATGGATTGGGAAGTCCACAACAACCACTTTTCTAACTAGGATTGTTGACTATAATCATTTTAACCTTATCCTTCCTTTTTCTCAGCCACTGAAATATGTGTTGAGAACTCTTTGCTTAAGACATCCCTCATTAGAACAGGCAGACCATTAGTGATAATAACAATATTCTCGTAACATTTCCCCTATCATTACAATTTCTTTTGGGCTGAAACTTAGACTTATGGGTATCTTTGTCATGCCTTGTAAACAAATGAATATGACAAGGGGAAGGATCATAAGAAAAGGGATTAGAAAACATCCAATGAGAGGAGCTTAAATCATTGTCAATGATGCTCCATCTTTAGGGATCGCTTCTGTAACTTGTTTTCAATATTCAAGGCAAGCCAGAAAGCCTTGCTCCAATGAACTAAGTGCATGCAAAGTCCATCTTGTGTTGAATATGAAATAAGAGACACTTGATAAAATTGAAACATTAATCCTCGGCGATGAATTTTCCAATATACTAATGAACAATCAATACCATCAACTGTCAGAGAAGTAGCCACCGCTAAGTAGCTCCTTCCTAAGAAGTACAATACAAGAGAAATGAAGGCAATTTTGAATGGGTTACCAAATTTTGTGAAGGGAAATTTTGAAAAATGTTCATCAGCAAAAGTCATATGGGATAAACTTCATGATCTTCACTCAAAAGGAGCGTTGACAATGATCTCTAGTCAAAACGATGATGGAAAACAAGAAAGAAGTCCAAAATCCATCAATGAAGTTGAAGATAAGAGAGATTAAAACAAGGCTAAAGAAGACATAGAAGATGAAGAGAACAAATAAGACTTTGAAGAAGATCTCCTGAATAAACTTATGGCTTCCATGGAAGAGATTAATAGGTTGAAAAAGGAAAATGGGGAACTTAAGAAGAAAGCGCCAGTTGGTGACCAAAACAAGACAAGGAAGGAAGTTAACCTTGTCAAGCTTCAAGTTCAAGAAAGAGATGAAGAGCTCACTAAACTTAAAGAGGAATTTCATCAAAACAAAAGAAAGCATCATGAAGAAGTCATATCTATGACAAATCAATTGCATAAGGCAAAAAAAAAGGGAAGAAACTTTGTCAAGCCACCTTGAACAAAGACTTAAGAGCTTGAACAATCTTGAAGCAGAGATTGGTCAATATAAGGAAGAGGTCTCGTCTCTTAGATCTCAACTAGAAGAAGCAAGGAAACAAGCACAAGGAGCTGAGAAGGTGATGGAAACTTTTGCATTCATAGAAGGACAAGTTGATGAAGCAAAAAATGAGAGAAACACCATGATATGCCAACTAGAAGAAAAGGATGAAGAAATCTTCAAACTAAAATCAGACATCAATCTTTTCAAGGCCGAAACATGTGAAGCTACAAGAATAAAAGAATAAATGGAGAGCAGTCTAGCAAAGAAGAATGAATAAGTCTTCATAATGAAATCAAATATCATCTCCCTTAAAAATGAAGCACACAAAGCAACAAGGATGATGGAAGAAATGAAGAAGCAACTAGTTATGAAAGATGAAGATTGTGAAAAGTTGAAAGGAGAAATTGTCTCTTTTAAAAAGGAAGTTGACTTGTTGAATAAGAACTTGAAAAGCTCTCAAACCCTAGATGACATTCTAAGTCATCAAAGGTCCCCCCTTGATAAATCAGGGCTTGGCTATGCAAATGAATCCTCAAGCAAGGATGATAATGCTTCAAAAAACAAGGATGTGAGGAAGCCAGGAAGAAATGATACTCCCAGTTCCAGCAAAAGTAAGAGTCGAGATGACATTAAAATAAACCCTACTCCAAGGAGACTTACAGATGGAAACAAGAATACAAAAGGAAATGAATAACATCAAATAATTCCAAAATAAAAATACTTCAGAAGTACTTCAAGGAACTCTTCATTTCCCAGGTACCAAATTATATTTCTTGGATGTTGTTATTCTTGTAAAAACTTTGGGCACATGGAAAAATACTGTAGGGCATATCACAAAGACAAATATAATGGTCCCTATCAATCTCCTATAAGAAATTTTGCAAGAAGTCATGATTTCTTATTCATGAACAAGATAGAGTGCTTCAATTGCCATAGCATTGGACATACGGCATGTGATTGTAACTTGACTTGGATTCCTAAACAAGCTAAAACCATGACAAACAAGCCAAAGAAGAAAGTTACACAAGTATGGAGAAGGAAACAAGTTGAATCCAGAAGTCTCTTGAACACTACAGCAAACAACTCATGTTGTTTACTTGATGAATTCATCCTTGATATTCCAAGTGTTTGAAGATGATACTATGCCAAAAAGGAGACCATGCATACTACTAGGGGGGGCTGGTGACTCAATACTATTCTTGCAGAAACAATTTGTGAAGAGTATTATGAAATCGTTGATGGATCACAAATGGACAATATATAAAGATCATCTCCATTAAAGAAACATGACTTGTTATGCACCCAATCTACCATTGTTGAATATGTCTTCCACTTGATCACAAGGATGCAATATTTCTTGTCGAAGGAAAAAAGAAGAGCTAGCAGAGGTTATGTAGACAGGGGGAGTCAATTGACTATTTACATGAATATATGCAAAGGCTTAGGGGGAGCAAGTTAATTGAAGAGCACCATGACAATGAGAACAACATATCTACCTATGAATAATTATTATTGATGAAGAAAATATGATAAAAGACGTAGCTTGATTGTGGGAGCACTTGGGCAACCCTTTTGCCATTGATGTCAAAAGGGGAGAGAATGTTGAAGGGAAAGAATATTGCCATCAATGACAAAGGGGGATATTGTTGGTCTATGGTTGTCATTAATGTCAATAGAATGATGTCCTTGTTGAAGATAATGAAAACCCTAAATCTATACTAATACCTGTGTTGTTGCACAAACCATAAATCCTAAACACATAAAACCTTAAAAGCCATATCTTATAAAATCCTAAATTCTAAACCTTCCTCTAAAATCCCTAAAACCCTAACCATACATTTACACTACCATACATTACCTTATGCTACCATACATTTACACTACCAAACATTACCTTGTGCTACGATACACACTACCATACATATTTAATAAACATAATCCTTGGTTCCAAATATGTTTTGAAACAACATAAAAATTCCTTACTAACAACAATGCACTAACTTTGATTAATGGCAGGCAAACATGGCATACATATTCCCTATGACCATACATGGAGACATAACGCTGGCAGCATAGTTTAATACATCACTCATGTGATACAACACTTGCATGGCATACAAGGTCTTATATGATCCATGTAGATAGATGTAATGCATACATCACATGGCAGAAAAATATTGTTTTTAAATAATATACTAAAGATATGTCAGCTACTAAAAATATGACTGTCGGCTCCCAAACATATGTATATATATAAATGATGCGTTGAAGTCAATATGGAAACAACAACCTCAGTGGTCTCCACATACCCCTATAGTCGTTAAACAACATCAGAAAAATACGTACGCAGAGGATAAATAAGCAAGGAGCACAACTCGGGAAAAAGCAAGGTGGTGGCAGTTCGGTTTTTGAAACAAAGATGTCTGACAGTCTCAGACCACAGAAACCTGCAATCTCTTTATTAAATAAACGTTTCAGCAGAATGAAAATCTTCTAACTTGTTTCAAGAACATACTCGTAATAATGTTGTTGTAATTTGACAACTAGATTTGGACGTGTAGATTATGTTCAGTGATAAGTGATTTCTGTTGTGGGTTTATCCATTTAAGATTCATTCAAAAATTGTATTCGCATTAATCATTGGTCTCGACATTGTGCCATACCCTTGCAATGCGATGTATATATGTGACATCGATCCTCTGCAGCGTATGCATATATGAGATTGAGGCATAAGCTCACATTTGGAGTAATATGGCCTCTTCCTTGGACGTGTGGTGGCATAATTCACACTTGTATGGAGCTTGAATCCTCTTGAGGTGCATAACTCAGATCCACAAAGAATAAAAAGAGCTCGAACCTATTAGACAAGAAGCTCGGAGTACAACAATCTCGTGGAGGCTCATAGAAACATGGATTGGCCACTTGTTTGCTGACTTGTGGTTACACTTCCCTCAGATCTGCAAGCTTGGGTGTGTCCTTGTGGAAGCACGAACCTACAGTTCTATTTGGTTATTCCTTCAAACAGTGATAAAACTTGACAAGCCTTGAACTATTCAAATAGTCCGCAAGATAAAAGGATCACTGGGAGGTTGGAAAAAAATGGGGAGAGAGAACACTTCATCAGAACAGGAATCGTCATTCTGGGGGGTGAGGAAGGAATTTTGGAAGGAGAGGTTTTCATATTTGAACAATTATAAGCAGATCCTTGGCAGGGACAAACCTCTGCCCAAGTGGACCGATGCAGATGTGGAGTAGTTCATCCAATCGAATCCCCTCTATGGCCCTCAGCTGAAGCTCACGCGAGTATGTTAATTGTTGAGTGAATATGTCCAAGTATAATAGATATATAAAAATACAATATAATTAAATTGTTTATCTGCTTACAATATCTAGGCAACAATAAGACTCATTAATGCCTAACTTTAACATAAGCATTCATGAGCAAGAAAAAGTTATTGAGTAAGAAGTTCAACTACAATGCATGATGGAATTTTGTTAAAATTGGCAACCAAGGTCGGCCTCCCTAGTAAGTTGGCTCAAGAAGCTCAAAAGTCACGTCCTTTCGACTCCACCGATTATTATATAAAGGGGTAATTTCTCCCTCATTCAACATATTGAAGGGCTCATCTTCTCCTCTGATATAGGACGACATATAAGGCTGGACACAGGTGGCAGGGTCGAGGTTATTGTCAGACCCATCTCTGTTTAGGGCTCGGTTTTCAAGCAATTTGAATTATGTACCACCTATGGGATCCAAGCATTGTATACATCTGTGGGTGACCAATCTTATGTTGCCCTTCTGATAAAGAATTCAAATTGATTGAAAGCCCTCCTAGGGCCTTGTTGGGTGCCTCATAGTGAAGTTACAAAAGGATTTGAGTCCCTCTCAAACTCATGGCATTTGTATCTTTCAAAGGCATGCCTTAATGCTTATGCATCCAAGAAAAGAAGCCGAGGTTCCTACTTCAGGCATATCCTTGATCAAGTCAAACAAAGGGACAAAAGCAATCATTTTGTTTTAAAATGCTTTGCAAACTTATGTATTTGCAGACTCATGTAGTACCATAACATCTCAATTCTAAGAATATATATATGGTTTAAAAGAGCTGACCTGTGGAGATACCTAAAATGATTATCACCCTTAGAGTCATAATCCCAGTATGATGTGACTCAATTTATCCATTATCTCAGTAGCAACGTTTTTTTTTTTGGCTAGTTGATCCAAGTATCTGGAGCTTATTCCTCATGGCCAATTCTAGAATCTAAGGTTGGTCGATAATGTCCCGATTAAATACAAATTCTCTGAGTCATATCTGTGGACATATTGTTTCTTATTTCTGCAATATTACCTTGATTCAATTTTACCATCTCTCCAGGTCTATGACATAATGCATGGAGGATGGAAGGTCTGTCTCGACGGTGTATCTCTGTTTTGGGTGCAGATTTTGTGTTGGATAAGAGCCACAGTTGGAGGATAGGAAGTCTGTGCAAGGCAACGTATCTTTAGTTGATTCTTCTGTGCATTTTTGTGAGGTTTATCTCTACTACAAACCACAAGAAGAAATCCACTGCAGCAGCCTGTTGTTAAGTTGTTTGGAGGGTTTGAAAGCATGGTCAAACACTTCTCTACTTTCATGAGTTTGGGGTTGTTTATCTTGCCACTCATTCAGGATTTTTGAAGGGAAGGGATTGCTGAGGAGGAGCCTTAAAGCTCTATATCAAAGATTAGATTATGGTACATCACTGTAATGGAAAAGAAAGTTGAATCAAGCAGCCCTAACCAGTGACCCAGATTGCCAACATCAGTCCTTGAAGCTATATGTGTTCATACCCTAACCAGTATTCATAATATCAGTTTCATTGAGCCTAAGAGCTTAGAGGTCAGATCTTCTATCTGGAAAGTCAGTATTGACTTTAAATCATTTTACTCTCTCTGTCTATTGAAAATTAGATTATGAATAATAAGAACTGATCAAGGGTTTTTTCCATCTTGGGGTTTTTCCCTGGCTTGAGCCATATTCATGTGTCCTCTTGTCTTGGATTATCCTCTGCATTATTTTTTTATGTTCTTTTATCATTTACGGTCATCATGATTTTAATTGATGTGGTTGCTATGGATTGATAATTGGGCTAGATATAAAAATTGATGTGACTGTCCTATGCTATGAACATGTTAAGCTAAATTTAACATGGTATTAGAGCTAGGCTGAGGACAAGCCCAAGAAAGAGGGAAAGAAATCACTAGAAATGTTGTCAAATCTTCATGGCCTCTTTCGCCCTCAAAGGATTAGATAGTATGAAATTATGATATAAATCTGGTGCATCAGAATGACCAGCCCACATTTTTGTGGATAAAGAGTGAAATTCCTTTTTGAAGATCATACAAGACCTGGTTCAAATATCATGATTAGAAGAGTCCAGTTCTGGGCACATAATATGAGGTCTGAGATTTCTAATCCACTGATCCACCTCAGAATTCGGTGAACTTGAATGGCTAATCAAACTCTTGAAAAAGTCAACAAAGGGACACATCATTTAAGGAGTTTTTCAAGAAATTTGAATTATGTACCACAGATGGGATCCAAGCATCGTATACATATGTGGGTTACCAATCTTATGTTGCCCTTCTGATAAAGAATTCAAATTGAGTGAAAGCCCTCCTAAGGCCTTGTTGGGTGCCTCATAGTGAAGTTACAAAAGGAGTTGAGCCGACCTGTGGAGATACCTAAAATGATTATCACCCTTAGAGTCATAATCCCAGTATGATGTGACTCAATTTATTCATTATCTCAGCAGTAACGTTTTTTTTTGGCTGGTTGATCCAAGTATCTGGAGCTTATTCCTCATGGCCAATTCTAGAATCTAAGGTTGGTCGATAATGTCCCGATTAAATACAAATGCTCTAAGTCATATCTGTGGACATATTGTTTCTCATTTCTGCAATATTACCTTGATGCAATTTTACCAGCTCTCCAGGTCTGTGACATAATGCATGGAGGATGGAAGGTCTGTCTGGGCGGCGTATCTCTATTTTGGGTGCAGATTTTGTGTTGGATAAGAACCAAAGTTGGAGGATAGGAAGTATGTGCAAGGAAACGTATCTTTAGTTGATTTTTTTGTGCATTTTTGTGAGGTTTATCTCTGCTACAGACCACAATAAGAAAGCCACTACAGTAGCCTATTGTTAAGTTGTTTGGAGGGTTTGAAAGCATGGTCAAACACTCATCTGCTTTCATGAGTTTGGGGTTGTTTATCTTGCCACTCATTCAGGATTGTTGAAGGGAAGGGATTGCTGAGGAGGAGCCTCAAAGCTCTATATCAGAGATTAGATTATGTTACATCACTATAATGGAAAAGAAAGTTGAATCAAGCAGCCCCAACTAGTGACCCAGATTTCCAACATCAGTCCTTGAAGCTATCTGTGTTCATACCCTAACCAGTATTCATAATAGCAGTTTCATTGAGCCTAAGAGCTTAGAGGTCAGATCTTCTATTTGGCAAGTCAGTATTAACTTTAAATCATTGTACTCTCTCTCTCTGTTGAAAATTAGATTATGAATAATAAGAACTGATTAAGGGTTTTTGTCATCTTGGGGTTTTTCCCTGGCTTGAGCCATATTCATGTGTCCTCTTGTCTTGGCTTATCCTCTGCATTATTTTTTTATGTTCTTTTATCAGTTACAGTCATCATGATTTTAATTGATGTGGTTGCTATGGATTGATAATTGGGCTAGATATAAAAATTGATGTGACTGTCCTATGCTATGAACATGTTAAGCTAAATTTAACATGGTATTAGAGCTAGGCTGAGGACAAGCCCGAGAAAGAGGGAAATCAATCACTAGAAATGTTGTCAAATCTTCATGGCCTCTTTCGCCCTCAAAGGATCAAATAGTATGAAATTATGATATAAATTTGGTGCATCACAGTGACCAGCCCATAGTTTTGTGGATAAAGAGAAAAATTCCTTTTTGAAGATCATACAATACCTGGTTCAAATATCATGATTAGAAGAGTCCAATTCTGGGCACATAATATGAGGTCTGAGATTTCCAATCCACTGATCCACCTTAGAATTCGGTGAACTTGAATGGCTAATCAGACTCTTGAAAAAGTCAACAAAGGGACCCATCATTTAAGGAGTTTTTCAAGCAATTTGAATTATGTACCACCTATGGGATCCAAGCATCGTATACATCTGTGGGTGATCGATATTATGTTGCCCTTCTAATAAAGAATTCAAATTGATTGAAAGACCTCCTATGGACTTGTTGGGTGCCTCATAGTGAAGTTACAAAATGAGTTGAGTCCCTCTCAAACTCATGGCATTTGTATCTTTCAAAGGCATGCCTTAATTCTTATGCATCCAAGAAAATAAGTCGAGGTTCCTACTTCAGGCATATCCTTGATCAAGTCAAAAAAAGGTACAAAAGCAGTCATTTTGTTTTAAAATATGCTTTGCAGACTTATGTATTTGCAGACTCATGTAGTACCATAGCATCTCAGTTCTAAGAATATATATATGGTTTAAAAGAGCCGAACTGTGGAGATACCTAAAATGATTATCACTCTTAGAGTCATAATCCTAGTATGATGTGACTCAATTTTTGGACACTTGTATTTATTCATTATCTCAGCAGTAAAGTTTTTTTTTTGGCTGGTTGATCCAAGTATCTGGAGCTTATTCCTCATGGCCAATTCTAGAATCTAAGTTTGGTCGATAATGTCCTGATTAAATACAAATGCTCTAAGTCATATCTGTTGACATATTGTTTCTCATTTCTACAATATTACCTTGATGCAATTTTACCAGCTCTCCTCTATTGGATTGTTCATAAGAGGCTTTTACAAGGACCAGTCCATTAGTTTAAAGATTGACTGAATGCGAATGATGGCTTAATAGCATCTAAGTCAATTTTGCACATTATGTCATCCACATAAGGGTGTTTAAAGATTCAACTTCAACTTAGGCAGAGGTATCAAAATGAAGTCATAAAACCTGAAGCAATGTTAAAGAAACATCCTCGCTTTTCTAGTTACTTCAGATGATGTATAATGTTTGAATGAGGTAAGGATGGCTTCAGAATTACAGTCCGACATACAATCGGTATTGATATGACAGTCCAGAAATCATGGCGCTTTGGCAAGTCCCTGATATATGGTAAATCTAAGTTGATCTTAGCCATCTATCTCTCTGCTCTTTTCAAAATCAATCAAAGAAAGAGGCAGTCTAGAAGACCCAGGATTAATGATTATTACAAGAGAAAGCATATGATTCCATAATCAATCCTTCTGACATAACATTTCTGACCTTTATATAGGTCTGTATATTATCTTCACATGGCCCTATTGGATAACTTTGCATATTATCTTGGCATAGTTCAGATGGTACAGCTTTTTTATTTCAATTTGACTATGGACTGCATAAATTCATCTCTCCCTCTGTTTGGATAGGGATCCTGACCTCTGATTTCAGTACATCTATGAACCTCAGTCTCTGTTCTATATATGGCCAGGAACATTGCTCTTATTACTTGGCATAATTATGATATTCCGCTGCGCTTGATATCACAGTGGTTGTAGTATCTCAGTGGTAGCTTATTGGCATCACAGTGGTATACCATATCAGTGGCATGGTTGATCTTTGGCTTATTTATCTTTGCTTACAATATTAACATGGTTGACCTCTCATTTATGTAAGATGGCTTCACAATTGTGTGTATGAAAGATCAGTTACTTCATTGACACAATAGATGCATGCTTGGCATCAATCTGTATTGCATCATTACTTTCAATCAGCACATCAAGCATGAAAGGTCATCAATAACAGAATCATTAACAATGGATCTTGTTCACAAATGAAGTTGTGAACAAGATGTGTAAGTTCCAGACAGTCTGATAGGACATAAAAGAATATCCTTGTACTGGTACGGGGGCAGGGGCTTAGGATTAGGGCACTCATTCCGCAAATTGCCTAAGGGGCTGTGTCTTCTAAATTTTTCTCCTAGCACCTGAAGAGAACATAGAATTCTAAGTGGATTTGTCCTTTTGAGATTCTAGTGGCAACTTTTTAGAGATGAGATGAAAATTAGGGAGTATTTTCAAGATAATTTCCTCCATGTGACGCCTTTGTTGAGTTTGTTAAAGAAGTAGTTCCCAAGGAGGGTTAAAATTACAGAAGGTTTTGTCCTTGTTGACAGCTAGTTGGATACAGAAAATTAGATTCGATTGAAAGGGCATGTTTATGCTTGATAATCTTATAGCTATAAGGGAACAGATTGTTGAGGAGGAGCCTCAAAGCTCTATATCAGAGATTAGATTGTGGTACATCACTGTAATGGAAAAGAATTTTGAATCAAGAAGCCCTAACCAGTGACCCAGATTGTCGACATCAGTCCTTGAAGCTATCTGTGTTCATACCCTAACCAATATTCATAATAGCAGTTTCATTGAGCCTAAGAGTTTAGAGGTCAGATCTTCTATTTGGCAAGTCAGTATTGACTTTAAATCATTGTACTCTCTCTGTTGAACATTAGATTATGAATAATAAGAACTGATCAATGGTTTTTGCAGTCTTGGGGTTTTTCCCTGGCTTGAGCCATATTCATGTGTCCTCTTGTCTTGGCTTATCCTCTGCATTATTTTCTTATGTTCTTTTATCAGTTACAGTCATCATGATTTTAATTGATGTGGTTGCTATGGATTGATAATTGGGCTATATATAAAAATTGATGTGACTCTCCTATGCTATGAACATGTTAAGCTAAATTTAGCATGGTATTAGAGCTAGGCTGAGGACAAGCCCAAGAAAGAGGGAAATAAATCACTAGAAATGTTGTCAAATATTCATGGCCTCTTTCGCCCTCAAAGGATCAGATAGTATGAAATTATGATATAAATTTGGTGCATCACAGTGACCAGCCCACAGTTTTGTGGATAAAGAGCGAAATTCCTTTTTGAAGATCATACAAGACCTGGTTCAAATATCATGATTAGAAGAGTCCAGCTCTGGGCACATAATATGAGGTCTGAGATTTCCAATCCACTGATCCACCTCAGAATTCGGTGAACTTGAATGGCTAATCAAACTCTTCAAAAAGTCAACAAAGGGACCCATCATTTAAGGAGTTTTTCAAGCAATTTGAATTATGTACCACCTATGGGATCCAAGCATCATATACATATGTGGGTGGCCGATATTATGTTGCCCTTCTGATAAATAATTCAAATTGATTGAAAGACCTCCTATGGTCTAGTTGGGTGCGTCATAGTGAAGTTACAAAAGGAGTTGAGTCCCTCTCAAACTCATGGCATTTGTATCTTTCAAAGGCATTCCTTAATTCTTATGCATCCAAGAAAATAAGTCGAGGTTCCTACTTCAGGCATATCCTTGATCAAGTCAAAAAAAGGTACAAAAGTAGTCATTTTGTTTTAAAATATGCTTTGCAGACTTATGTATTTGCAGACTCATGTAGTACCATAGAATCTCAGTTCTAAGAATATATATATGGTTTAAAAGAGCCGACCTGTGGAGATACCTCAAATGATTATCACTCTTAGAGTCATAATCCCAGTATGATGTGACTCAATTTTTGGACACTTGTATTTATTCATTATCTCAGTAGTAAAGTTCTTTTTTGGGCTGGTTGATCCAAGTATCTGGAGCTTATTCCTCATGGCCAATTCTAGAATCCAAGTTTGGTCGATAATGCCCTGATTAAATACAAATGCTCTAAGTCATATCTGTTGACATATTGTTTCTCATTTCTGCAATATTACCTTGATGCAATTTTACTAGCTCTCCTCTATTGGATTGTTCATAAGAGGCTTTTACAAGGACCAATCCATGAGTTTAAAAATTGGCTGAATGTGAATGATGGCTTAATAGCATCTAAGTCAATTTTTTACATTCCGTCATCTGCATAAGGGTGTTTAAAGATTCAACTTCAACTTAGGCAGAGGTATCAAAATGAAGTCATAAAACCTGAAGCAATGTTAAAGAAACATCCTCGCTTTTCTAGTTACTTTAGATGATGTATAAAGTTTGAATGAGGTAAGGATGGCTTCAGACTTACAGTTCGACATACAATCAGTATTGATATGATAGTCCAGAAATCATGGCACTTTGGCAAGTCCCTGATATATGGTAAATCTAAGTTGATATCAGCCATCTATCTCTCTGCTCTTTTCAAAATCAATCAAAGAAAGAGGCAGTCTAGAAGACCCAGGATTAATGATTATTACAAGCGAAATCATCTGATTCCATAATCAATCCTTCTAACATAATATTTCTGACCTTTATATAGGTCTGTATATTATCTTCACATGGCCCTATTGGATAACTTTGCATATTATCTTGGCATAGTTCAGATGGTACAGTTTTTTTATTTCATTTTGACTATGGACTGCATGAATTCATCTCTCCCTCTGTTTGGATAGGGATCCTGACCTCTGATTTCAGTACATCTATGAACCTCAGTCTCTGTTCTATATATGGCTAGGAACATTGCTCTTATTACTTGGCATAATTATGATATTCTGCTGCGCTTGATATCACAGTGGTTGTAGTATCTCAGTGGTATCTTATTGGCATCACAGTGGTATACCATACCAGTGGTATGGTTGATCTTTGGCTTATTTATCTTTTCTTACAATAACATGGTTGACCTCTCATTTATGTAAGATGGCTTCACAGTTGTGTGTATGAAAGATCAGTTACTTCATTGACACAACAGATGCATGCTTGGCATCAATCTGTATTGCATCATTACTTTCAATCAGCACATCAAGCATGAAAGGTCATCGGTAACAGAATCATTAACAACGGATCTTGTTCACAAACGAAGTTGTGAACAAGATGTGTAAGTTCCAGACAGTCTGATAGGATATAAAAGAATATCCTTGTATTGGTACGGGGGCAGGGGCCTAGGATTAGGGCACTCATTCCCCAAATTGCCTAAGGGGCTGTGTCTTCTAAATTTTTCTCCTAGCACCTGAAGAGAACATAGAATTCTGAGTGGATTTGTCCTTTTGAGATTCTAGTGGCAACTTTTTAGAGATGAGATGAAAATCAGGGAGTATTTTCATGATAATTTCCTCCATGTGACGCCTTTGTTGAGTTTGTTAAAGAAGTAGTTCCCAAGAAGGGTTAAAATTACAGAAGATTTTGTCCTTGTTGACAGCTAGTTGGATACGGAAAATCAGGTTTGATTGAAAGGGCATGTTTATGCTTGATAATATTATAGCTATAAGGTGGTTTTTAATGGGGTTAGGGGATTGGTAAAAAAAATTCTCTGTCAAAATTGATTTTGAGAAACCTTAATCCTTGATTTTGAAAAGAAATAAAAAATAAAATCATCTTAAAAAGTGTTGATTTGAAACAGGTTACATTGTAACCCGTCGTCTAACTCGTCTAACTGGTGGTTTGGCTCTCCGGAAGATCACCACATAGTCTACTGTGTCAGTAAATCCAGAAACCCAAAATCCAAAAATGGAATTTATCGGTTATGATATATACACTAGAAATAACAAAGATTTTAGCAAAGGCATTACGAGTTTGGACAAATTACAAGTTTGGACAAATGTAAAGAAGAAAAATCGTCATCAACATTTTAACTAACGGTAATAAGAAGTCAATCTCGTAATCCAGTATGTTGTTTTTGTTTTTTCGGTTATGTAATTAATTTGTGCTAATTTATGCATATCAAAGTTTTTGTAATGTAGTTTCTGTAGCCTAGTTCTTACGCACTGTTCAGCAATGAATCTATTGACTGCAGAGGAAATCCTTGTATAAAAGAAGATTCCCTTAAAGGGACAAAAGTCTACTCCTTGCAATTATGAAACCAAACCAGATACTAATAAATACACAGGAAATGGGCAGAGATAAAGAAGTTGCTTCAAAAATATTAAACAGGTTGTTAATGCTAGAAACTTACACAGATCAAGACCCTTTCTGCTGTAGATGGAAGCAGAAATTATTGCACGCACAGAGAGAGATGAAATTGTTTCCGTGTTGACTGGTAGCTTTCCCTCGGGCCTGATAGAATAAGACCCACAACAAAGCCCTAATCACTAAGCCAGCGGGAGATGTGTTTTGGGCGGGAGATATGTTATTTTAATTTGATGTTTAAAATTTAAACGAAAAATGAATACTCCATTCTTCTATTTTTCCAAACATTATTTTTAATATTATGCTCTCCAAAAATTATTTTTACTATCATATCTATTGTTGTTTTGATGGATGGTGAGGGTAGTTCTTGATTTTTTGTAATGTTAACAATTGTTCAAAAGGAAGTTTCAAAAATCAATTCAATTTCATTCTAATAAATTTATTTTAAAAACATTGATGATGAACCACATAGAAAGGTATCGACTTTAAAAAATATGTGATTTATCTAGAAGAGTTTTTAAAGAAATTAATTAATTAATTATTAAAATAAAATTCAGACAAAATAGAAAATTTAAGAGAGGTTTTTGCCACCCATGGTTTTGCTCATGGTATTCCACCGTGCCAACAAGGGGGAACTAATCTTATCGTAGGTCCCAACTAGACCTGCTCTCATTTGGAATGGCTAATCCCACAGGTTTTAAGGATTGTTATAAGGGTTAGGGGAATAATGAGTTAGTGGTTAAGGGATTTAGGATTAGGGGCTTACGGGTTAGGGGAAAGGGCTTAGGAGTTAGAGGTTTAGGGTTTAGGGGTTAGGGGAATAATGAGTTAGTGGTAAAGGTGTTAGGGATTGGGGGCTTAGGGGTTAAGGGATTAGGGATTGGGAGCTTAGGGGTTAGGGGATTTAGGCGCATTTAGGGGTTAAGGGAATAATGAGTTATTAGTTAAGGGATTATGGATTCGGGTTGGGGGAAATGAGTTAGTGGTTAAACCGTTAGGGATTTGGGGGTTAGGGGATTTAAGTGCATTTAGGGGTTACGGGAATAATGAGTTAGTGGTTAAGGGATTAGGGATTGGGGGCTTAGGGGTTAGGTGATTTAGGCACAGTTAGGGGTTAGGTGAATAATGATTTAGTGGTTAAGGGATTAGGGATTAGGGGCTTAGGGGTTAGGGGTGAGGGGTTAATGGGTTATGGGTTAAGCATTAACGGTTTAGGTGTTTAGGGGTTAAGGGGTTAAGGGGTTAGAGGTTTAGGTGTTAGTGGTTTAGCGGTTTAAGGGTACAACAAAGATAATGATTATAGGGTACAACAACACTATAAGGTTTATAGGTTGATTGATATTGACACTGATAGGGTAAGCTTCAATAGTGAAGTTGTTTTTGATGAGGAGGTTGGACCTTTCCAAACTTCTCCTAAGTTTTGAATTACTTAGAAGTTGGAAGGGGTTGAGGATTCAGGTGTCAAGCTTCAAGTAGATGCACTTGAAGGGGGGTGGAAGATTTTGAGCATGATGAGCCTCCTAGACTAGTAATTTATGATCTACATATAGGTGGTCCAGGTCATGGTGACAATATTGACTTCCGAACATTCTATAAATATCCACAGAGTTTGCAGAGCTTGTCAGGCAAGGAAGCTACATTGAATACCATTTTATGAAGGACGAGCTTGGAGAGCATAAAGGGTCCTTCAATTGGTACTTTCAGACATATGTGGACCAATGAACATGACATCAACCACTGGTGCTAGGTACTTCCTTCCATTTGTTGATTATTTCAATAGAAAATGTGGGTATGTTTTCTATAATTAAAATATGATGTGTTTAATGAATTTCAAAAGTTCAAAGCATTAATGAAGTAGAAGGTCACATAGAACCATGGTTTGGAAGAAATTCCAAGTAAGTCATCTTAAAGTTTTGGTTCTATTGCCTACACTTGGATTCTAGCTAAGAAGATAACCAAATTAGATCCAAAGAGCAAAGCTAATGATTATATGGTACAACAACAGTATAAGGTTTATAGGTCGATTGATATTGACACTGATAGGGTAAGCTTCAATAGTGAAGTTGTTGTTGATGAGGAGGTTGGACCCTTCCAAACTTCTCCTAAGTTTTGAATTACTTAGAATCCAAGTGCCAATGTGTGTCAGGGAGTGTTATGCATGTTATGAAGTGGCAGGGCATGTCGAAAAGTGATAAGTTGAGAGTACCAATGCATGTTGAGGAGTGTTAAGGAGTACTAGGAAAACACAAAGGAAGAATAGGTAAAAATACATGGAAGTGAATGAATATGAGGGCATGTAGGGAGTGGAAATGAGTGATAGTTGTCATGCCAAGGAGGAAGTGAGAAGGTATTCTAAGAAATCACACACCTTATTGACCACTCAATTCTTACCATTCTCACACCATAACAAAAAATCATAAAAATTCCATTCTTAAAATCTATTGTGTAGTTTCTTAATGTCATTCAAGTAGAATCTCTCAATAACTTATGTCAGTAATGGTGAGATCATTTTTTAATTCTATTAAAGGAACTATTTTTAGACATGCACCCCATCAAACATAAATCATCGAGTCAAAAAGAATGGAAATGAATGAATAAGAGAGTGTGTTGGGGGTGTTAGCAAGTGTCAAGCTTGGCAAGGGGGGGTGACAAGGCATACTAGGAAATGCTATGGAATTTCAAGAAGTGTCAGGGTGTGCTAATATGTTCCGGATAGTGTCAAGGCATGCCAGGCATGCCAAGACATGCCATGTGTTAAGGAGGGAGTGTTAGCAAGTTCTATGTGTGCTAAGAAGGGAGTGACAAGGTATGTTAGGCAATTCCAATGCATGATAGAGTGCTAGGAAAGCATGCCAAGTTGTGCCAAGTTCCAGGGTGTGCCAATGTGTGCCAGGGTGTTTTAGGAAGTGCTAGAGAAACACAAGGTAGCACTATGTCACAATGCATGGAAATGAATGAATAATAGTGTGTGACAAGGAGTTTCAACGAGTTCCATGTGTGATAAGGAGGAGTGACAAGGCATGCTTGGAAGTGATAAGGAATGATAGAGTGCTAGGTTGGGATGCATCCAAGATGTGCCAACGCGTGCAAGGAAGTGTTAACTAGGAGTGCCCGAGAAACACAAGGGAAAACTACGTCAAAATGCATGGAAATGAACAAATAAGAGTTTGTGATTGGAAGTGTCAGTGACTTCCAGTTGTGCTGAGGAGGGATTGACAACGTATGCTAGGCAGTGTTAAGGCATGCTAGAGGCCAAGGCAACATGCCAAGATGTCCTAGGTGTTAGGGTGTACCAACACGTGCCAAGGAGTGTTAAGGAATGATATGGAAACACAAGGGAGCACTTGGTAAAAATGCATGAAAATGAATGAATACGAGTTTGTGACTGGGATTTTCAATGACCTCTAGGTGTGCTAAGGAGAGAGTCAAAAGGTATGCTAGGTAGTGCCAATGAATGATAGAGTGATAGGGTGGCATTCCAAGATGTGTCAGGTGTTAGGGTGTGCTAATGCATGCTAGGGAGTGTTAGGGAGTGTCAGGTAAACACAAGGAAGCACTAGATCAAAATGCATGGAAATGAACGAATAAGAGCATGTGATATGGAGTGTCAATGAGTTCTAGGTGTGTTAAGGAGGAAGTTACAAGGTTATATGCTAGGCAATGCCAAGGTGTGTTAAACTACCGAGGTGTGTCAGGAAGTGCTACGGTGTGTTAGGGAGTGTAAAATCATGTCAAGGAATGTAGGGGATGCTAACACATGCCACACAATTCCAAGGCATTTAGGACATATCAGGTGTTATGGCATGTCAAGATGTAAACTATGTTTCTTAGTTGTTTGACTCTACAATCAAGTTGAAAATCTAGATAGCTTCATAATAAGTATATGAAACTTCCATATACTTTGCTTCAGTGGAACTGAGTGCAATTGTTGCTTGCTTCTTGTTGATTTGATGAAAATGATTTAGAAAATGATAATAATGATGTTTAAAATGAGCCTTATGATGGTCTAATTGTACACATTGATTGTTCACGAGGTGTAGGGGTATGTTTATAACATCACTGCCCTCGAAAGCTTTGTCTTGAAAGCACAGTAATTAGAATTTTCTTTAGTTAAGCACATTTTTTTGATGGAATGAAGTTTATCAGATATCTTTTATACTTTGTAGAGGTTTGACTTTGTTTGTCCTTTGAGTGTTGGTGAGGTTTCTTTGTATTTTTTGCATCATAGTCTAAAGTCTTTTGACTTGATTGTTTAACATGAAAGCTTTATGCTTATTGGCAATATATTTGAAATACCTGCATGATCAAGAAACTATTATGGTTAATTAAATTACTAATTAGGTACTACAGAAAGAGGATGATGCTGAGAGGGCTTGCCTGGGTGACTCTGGGAGCAACCTGGAGGTGGTCAGACAAAGCTCTTCTAAGTTACAAATCTGAAGAGAAAAAACTGGTGATATATATGTGGTTGCTCAACCTGGGTTCTATGGAAAATCTTGGCAGAGAGTGTTTACCTTTCCGTGTCTTCACGAAAGTAGGTTGTCTGGTCATAGAATAAGATCACTACATGTAGGTGATGGTTTTGTAGTAAGTTCTCAGCCTCATCTTCAGAATGGCTAATAGAGAGGATCAGGTTTGAATACAGGATATAATTTGATGAATTTGGAGATTTAGAGTTAAAGAAAAAATTGTGGTGATGTTTGGATGGGTGCTAATTTGTAGGGTTTTCCATTTTTATAATTTTCTTTGTTGTGCTTTCTACCATGCTACCTAGTTGCTTTCTTGTTGCCCTAGCATTTTAACTCTTTCGATGTTTATCTCTCTATTTTTTCTTGCCCCATTTGAAATGTCATCCTTATTTGGTAGGTGTTTTCTTCAATATAGTGTGAATATTTTTCCATCACACAGCTTCCGTGGCATTTGTTTACACAAATAGATTATAAGGCCCATTCATCAGGGTATTTGATGAAATAAAATGATAATCGATGATCACCAACTAATGGTACCTGCAAAGAGTTACTCTAACGATTCCACAGTTTTCCTATGCCAACAATTATACAACATTTTAACCTCATGAACTAGTCTCCTCTGTTCTCTTAGCTGATGCTATAAGCACTTATTGCTGTCGTCAAAGCTTTTACTCTCTAGTCCCATTGAGCTATTTCAGTTATTTGTGGACATTGATCTATTTTCATTTCATTTCTTCAATTTTTCTGACTGTTATGCAAGTTTCCCAGTGCCTTATTTCTTACCTATGCTTTTTCTGCATAAGCATTCCAGCCAGCCAGAGTAGCAGGGGTAGTAGGAGCCACTCAGTCCAGCCAAAGCCCACCAGGGGCAGCGTAGAGGCAGCAGGAGCCACGCAGGGTTGACGCAGGCCCAGTCAGGGCAGCACAGGGGCAGTGTAAGCCCTTCAGGTGTGACGTAGGCCCTTACTGAGGAGCGCAGAGGCCGACACATGCCAGTCAGGTTGACGTAGAGGGATTCAGAGCAGCGTATTACTACCATTTTTATATTTCAGTTGGGTGAACCATTTTTGGTGCCCAAGATTGTTGTACTTAGATTCTGCATAATAATGAAAACCCTCCAGAGCTAGCTACACTAGTTTTCCCGCATTGGGTTTTCTCCGAGGACAGTTGTCCAGAAAATCCGTGTGTCACTTTGTCTATGAGCATGTTATTCAATATTTGATCTGTATGTGTAGGTTTCTAGTTGTATTTACTATTTACTTCGCTTTAAATTTATTGAATATTTTAGAAATTAACTTGTAACTTAATTCAAGAAGGAAAAGTAAATCAAGATACTGCAGTAGGGTTTCTTAGATTAAGAAATTTTCACATTCCCGAGATCTAGCCCCATTAGGTCACTTAGGGCAACAATTTCCCAGGAATCTAGCTAGAGGAAAACTTATATATCCTAGAGGCAGCTGTGTTGTTGGGTTCCCTCACTCTCCTTAGAACTTGGGCCAATTATGACGGTGGAATCTCTGGATACCTCAAGCCCTAGCTCTAGGATCAATTTTTGCCTAGGCGTTCCCAAGGATAGAACCTAGTAGGATCAATTTGACCTATCAAAGTAAAAAATCTTGTCTGATCCTTTCCCCTCACCTTGTCCAGGATAGGAACATCATTGGTTGCCTCACCTTGTCTAGGATAGGAACATCATTGGTTGCTAAATTCCATCCTCGAACCTGGGATGGGTCCACTTGGCCCCGTGTGGTCCCATTTGGTGTCAAAGGCCTTTCATCAAGGACCATTTGAGAATCCAAGTTCCCAAAGGATTTTAGGGATTGAGAACTTCCTTCATAAGTCTTTTTCTTCTCCCTCAACCCTTCAATCCCCCTCCTCTCTCCCTAGAAGATAAATTCCCTTGCTTAAAAGGAAAGCAAGTCCCACTCTTTATTTTATCTTAGGGAAATGGTTTCGAGGGTCACTTCCCACCTATTCATTGACCTATACTCTACAACTGACTTCCTAAACTACCGGGACTCCACCCATCGGTGAAAGTCCGTGAAGAGCAAGGAGCCTTAGTAGTGGTGACAATGGGCTAAGCCTCCATCATTTCCCTTGTCCTAGCATTTGCCATCTTAGGAACCCCTTTTAGGTCCACTACTAGTTTGAGTGGTAACAAGTTGTTCACAATTCCATTTGTGAACAACTATTTGGTATGCCCACTTTTTCCATACTACAACTCCAAGATGAAAAGTCCAGGGCTATGGAGGCTACCCTTCTTCTCTCTGAATCAATCCTCTACAATATAGTGAACTAGGGCTAGTTGGTTGGCCCACTTGACTATTAATTTATTCCTTCAAAGTCTGCACATCCTTAGGCCCTATACACCTACCCTTCTACCAGTTTTGTTGTCCTTCACTAGAACAAGAGTCGGGGCTCTTCTTTGACAATAACCTAACAAACCTCCAACTGTACTTGGACTACGATCAATCTGCCCAACCACAGTCAATTATTTTTACTGATCTAGGGCCCACAATATTGTCTTCATCTAGGGCTCTTAAAATATGCCACCTAACAATGGTTTGAGTCCTCTCAAGATCATTGTTCTTGTGCATCGACAATTTGATCTAATTTGTTGTCCAATCTATGAAAAAATATGAACTAATCCTCTTATCATACTTCTAACAATCAATGGATGACTGAACTAGGGTCACAAATTAGCCACTAACAGTCCATTTAATAATTTTTCATAGGTTTCTTCAAATATGTGTCTAAAAATCTATGGAAAGTCCACCAAAATCAACTCCTCTGCATGTTAATCCATTCTTCATATGGCACATTTCTTCTGCATGCTCAATCTTCTGCTCAGGTTCCACCCTCCTTTGGATCTGTTGTCTCCACACATACTGAATCTGCAAACCATTATCCAGATCTGCGGTCTTTATTGCAGAAATAAACCTCACTCTAAGGGTCACAACTTGTCTTCTTCTACGCAAATTTGTCATAGTCTTAAGGGCATACCTTATGAATTAAACATGCTAGGAAACTATCCTAACTAGGGCATTATACTTATGTACTTCTAATTGTTGTAGAACAAACCCTATTCACACATAGAAAAAACACAACTTTGCCTCCATAAGAGACTCGACCTAGCTCATATGGATCCATAGATTCTGGGCATTTCTTTGACTGAATCTTGACATGAATTTCAGATCTCAATGTCAACCCTCAAACTAGGGTTAACTCAATCAATATTATGCCTGTGTCGACTTCTGTTATGGCTCTAAATTACAGTGCAAGCCCCCCTCCATTTATGTTGGTCTTTATCATAGACCTTGCAGCCTACTAACCACCACAAGGCAATATGGTATCAACCCTCTCTTCTATTTCATGTAGAAAATCTAACCAACGGGATTCAATCTGATCTTGTAATGTACTAGAACAAGATACTAAATCCTTCCTACAATTTGTGGAAACAAAACACGATCGCACAATCACATATAAGTAAGAGAAACAAGTTATCAAACACACAACACAAGATGTATCTGGGGAAGCAACTGCTCAAAACCCTCTATCTCTATTTTGTATTAAGTCAAGAAATCATGAAACAATACAATGCTTAATCTCTCTTGAGATTCTCTAGCACTCTGCCAATTGTCTCATGCTGATCTAGGCAAAATCGGTCTAATACTTAGCCAATTATCAGCCTTCCTTCAGCCTGCCTTGCTCACGCAATTCATATGGAATTATCTCCATATTAATTAGGAAAATCAACCTTCCTTGACTACGCAATCCATCATGGCATCCCAATGACTTTATAATTGCACATGAGAAATTTTCTATAAATACAACTGATAGTTATGTTCCTTTGAACTGTGTTACAATAAGGATGAAGGGTCTTTTTATTACTTAAAAATAAGTTAAAACCCTAAACAACCAAAACCCTAACTCGAGGAGATGTAACACCAAGAAATTATGGGCCCCATTTGGGTTAGTTGGGTAGCCAACTTCCCGGGGTCGTAACTTGGTCATATTATCTTCGTTTGACGCACATGATACCTCGTTAGAAATATCTCTCCGAGGACTACAATTTCTAATGCGATTTCTATGAATTTTTGAAACCTTTCATGCCCAAAAAATGTCGTTTGGGGCCTCAAAATGGCTCCGAAAGTTTAGGACCCGAAAAACTGACAAAAATAGTAAATTGTGCTATAATTAAGGAAAATGAAAAACTGAAAGAGACAATGGCGAGGGCCCGAGTGGAATAGGCGGGTGGCCACCAATATCTACCTCGATCACCTTAAATATAATTTCTTGAGCTAACTCAATCATCATGAGTTAGTTAACTGACACAAGTTGTTATGAGACGAAATTACAATTTATTTTCCAATTTATTTAAGGGAAAAATAAATTAGACGCCTCACATTCTTCACTCCTGGTACATCAAAATTCCTCACCAGTGTGGGTGCATTTTTTTTGTCCTTTCTAGTTGCCAATTTCACTGTTTCTTGTTGCAAATTTCAACACTCCCTCTCAACAAGAAAGGAATTCAATCTATCCCCATCTGGTACCTTTGGAATGTTCTACATGCTACACTTCTCTAGTGTTGTTTGCACCTACAAATCCTAAAACTAAATATCCTCTAAACAACTAAATCAGTATAATGCATCGGTCATCAGAGTCTTCTGACTACTGCTAGCTACTGCACTTGTCTAGTACTGGATTCTCTACGCTGCTGCTGACATCTGCATCTATTCCCTTTGAACTGTTGCTTATAACTTTGATTTGTGCTTCAGTATTTGACATCTGTCACTCTGATTTCTGCCTTGCTGACATCTGACTACATCAATCTAACTGATCCTTCCTACTACTATTGTACTGTGGGCTCCTCGTAGCCAGGTTCGATCCATGAGACACGCTATCTCAATGGACCTTGCCCAAATTTCCTATCTTGGGATTATGTCTACACATCACCCCACCATACACCTCGAGGTATGGCTGTTCCCTCTTCCCATGTGGCTCAAAATTTCCCCCTCATGGAGGTCTCTGCTTGAGTGGATGCTTCCACTCAGTCTCCTCGCTGCTTCTCATGAGGATGCATGTTGAGAGGTAATTTATGCTCCCTCTAAACCACCAAGTCTCTAACTTCTGCCTTTCTCCTAAAAGATTTGCATGCATCTGGTACCTCAAGTACATATAGGTTCTTAACTCGCGCATAGTGTAATTGTCCCGATGTTACAAAAAGTTTCTAAAAAAGAGATGATTTTAAATTGATGATATCTCCCTCATCCGAGCTCCGATTCAACCGATATATATATATATATATATATATATATATTTTTTGGGGTAGATTTTCGCAAGGAATCCAAATATTATATTTTTTTTTGAAAAATTTACACCAAAATATTCAAATATTCTCTGCAAACTCACCGCCCAAAAAATTCCTGCTCTGATACCATGTAGAAAATCTAACCAACAAGATTCAATCTAATCTTGTAATATACTAAAACAAGATATTGAATCCTTCCTACAATTTGCGGAAACAAAACACGATCATACAATAACATATATGTAAGAGAAATAAATTATCAATCGCACAACAACATGATGTATTTGGGGAAAGAAAATGCTCAAAACCCCTCTATCTCTATTGTGTATTAAGTCAAGGATTCATGAAACAATACATTAATTCTTAATCTCTCATGAGATTCTCCAGCACTCTGTCAATTGTCTCTCGTTGATCTAGGAAAACTCAGTCTAGTACTTAGCCAATTCTCATCCTTACTTCAGCCTGCTTTGCTCATGCAATTCCTAGGGAATTAAATCCTTATTAATTAGGAAAATCGGTCTTCCTTGATTGTGCAATCCATCATGGAATCCCAATGAATTTATAATTGCACATGGGAAATTTTCTTTGAATACAACTGATATTTATGTTCCCTTTAACCTCTATCTCAGCTGGGTATTCCTCGAAACTGACATGCATGCAACTATTAATAGCGAATTTTCAGTTATATGATTGATCACTCATTGTGAATTAAATCTAATTTAATTCACTGGACCTCTCACTAGCTCATCACTTAGTTAGAACTAGTTAAACTAATTCTAACTCATTTAATTGAGTTAATTAAACTTGCACCCCACTAATGCATCAACTTCAACTGGACCCCAAAAATATTAGAATCACTCTATATGCCTCATCTTAGACCCTCAAGTACTTGAATTTATTGAACTAACTTGGTCATCATGACATAATTAACTGACACAAGTTGTTATGAGATGAAATGACAATTTATTTAAGGGAAAAAAAAATTAGACACCCCACATTCCTCACTCCTAGTGCATCAAAATTCCTCACCAGTATGGGTGCATTTTATTTTTGTCCTTTCTGGTTTCCAATCTCACTGTTTCTTGTTGCAGATTTCAACATTTTAGAATTTGATGCAGCCTTCACACAAATACACCATTGAAATCACATGTCCAGATTCTCATGATAAACCTCTCTTAAGCTCGATCTGCCAGAAGAGAACCAACAATATGCCATCCTACTTCCTAGCACAAACCGATCATTAAGGTATGCAACATTCTTTTGAATCCTCACATGATGATCTTGCTCTTGGAGGATGATCATGACCTCCCTTTAGCAACCCTTACTTGGCCCTCGTACTCAACCTAATTTAGGACTAGATCTCTCTTCATGCCCTTGATGTGCCAGATAGTGAGAATACATGACAAACATGCTAATATGTGCCAAGTGATAAGGCATACCAAGATGTGCAAGGGTGTGTCAATGCGTGTCAGGGGCTGTCAAGACAACAAAAGGGAGAAAAAAGTTAAACTACAAGGAAATGAACACATAAGAGGGTTAATAAGTCATCAATTTACCTTTTCCAAGAGGGGCATGCTAGGCACACCAACACTAGGGGCAATAGGTGCCAAGTGCAAAGTCTTAGTGCATTCTAAGTGCCAAGTATTCCTTTGTTGCTTCTCATCTACTTTCCAACAATTGATCATCACAAATATATTTAATATTAAACCATGCCAAATCATACCAAGGCATCTCAACGTATTCTAATCATGCTAAGACTTTCCAAGCGCCAACACATGCCAAGCACCAATATGTGTCAGGGACTAGTGTTATGCATGTTATGAAGTGGAAGGGAATGTTGAAGAGTGCTAAGGTGTGCTAGAGAGTGATAATGCTTGTTGATGAGTGTTAAGGATTAATAGGAAAAAACATTAAGGGAGCACTAGGTAAAAATTCATGGAAGTTAATGAATATGAGGAACTTGTGCCAGAGACTAGTGTTAATGAGTGTTAGTTGTCATGCCAAGGAGGGAGTGACAAGGTGTGCTAAGCATTGGTAAGACATGCTAGGGAATATCAAGGCATGTCAAGAATTCCCAAAGTGTGCTTGGGAGTTCCAGGGTGTGATAATTATATCATGTGAAAATTAATAGTGCCAAGATATGTCAATACATGCTAGGTGCTAAGGATGTGGCATAGGGTGCCAGGGTATGTCAATATGTGTCAAGGAAACAAAAGGAAGAACCAATAAGAGGGTTAATAAGTCAAGACTTTATCTTTTTGAAAAGGGGCATGCTAGGCACACTAATGATAGGTCCCAATACCTGCCAAGTGGCATTGTGTGCCAAGTGCTAATGTATGTCAATGCATTCAACCAAGGTGTTCCAGGGCATGCTAGGGACTATAAGCAACATGCCAACACATGCTAGGAGACTTCCATGTTGTGCTAGCGCATGCCACCATGTGCTTGGGCGTTGGTGTCATCACAAGATGTTCTAGGTACAATAATGTTCCAAGACATGTGGGGTGCTAAGAAATGCTAGTGTGTGCCAAAGCATGAATTTAAGGTGTGCCTAGATTGTTGAGGATTGTTAGGTCTTTCTCATGAATAGAATTGTCAAAGCTTGATTATGTATTAAATAATATATTTCCTACACACAATAGTGGAACTTTATCTAAAGGGAATTTGCTAGATAATAAACTTAATATATATGAATCATGTGTTGACTCATAGGAAATCTCTATTCAACTAGTCATTACTTGAGGGAAATGATACACACTAATTACTTCTACAAAAATTGACTGACCCTAACCACTATGGCCTTGGACATATTATAAAAAATACTCCACAATAATTGTATTAAATCGTTATCTTTTGACAAAAAATATATTAACAGGCACGTAGCATCATCAAAAACTCATTGTAATGATCAATGATGATGGGCATTTTTTGACTGTCACCAAAAGTAACAAAAATAGCATTGGTGAGGGTCATTAAAAGTTCGTCACTAGAAGTGTCACCAAAGAGAGAATTAGTGATGGGCCTTTAACGACCCTCACCAAAAGTGTCATTGAAAATGTCTTTGGTGACGAACCATAAAGGACCATCACTATATACACTTACAGTGACGGTATTTTAATGATCAATGATGACGGACATTTTTTGACCGTCACCAAAAGTAACAAAAAGAGCATTGGTGAGGGTCATTAAAAGTTCGTCACTAGAAGTGTCACCAAAGAGAGAATTAGTGATGGGCCTTTAACGACCCTCACCAAAAGTGAAGTGTCTTTGGTGACGGACCATAAAGGACCATCACTATATCCCTTTGGGTGGCTTGATTTTAAGATAATCATATATGTGACATTAGTGACGGACGAGGTTACCTATTTCATTGGTAACATTATTACATGCAAGAAACAACACAAACGCAAGCATAAAATCCAGTATATACAACTATATGTCAGTCGAAGAGGACATAACTCATGAATATAATCAAGAACAAGAGTGGAACCATAACCAATAGTCGCTTATCATTAATGAGTCAAAAGAAGAATACAACCATAGCTTCGACGCAACACTCTCCTTTGGCGGGTCGTCAGCAAAACATGTCTCGATAAAGCCTGTCAAGGATGGGACAAGCCTCTCTCTCCGGATACTTGACAATAGTCTCCTTGCTTGGATTTGGCCTTGAGGGAATCAAGAAGGCTCTTACAGCATAAGGATATGACAGCTCTTGGGAACTAGCTTGCAAAGGAGATGAGCAAGCTTTTATAGATGGAGGAAGGGTAGTTGGGATCCCTATAATTATGGGATTGGCCCTATCATCAAGGAAGCTTCCATGAGAGGTGGAAAACCACTTCCTCTCTATGGAAATCCGTAGCCAAACCTCCCAACTCAAG